>LAXH01000176.1:0-34266 GCA_001006505.1 Tilletia horrida | reverse complement strand
CCAAACACGCACAGCCCCGAGGTTTTCCCCTACTCGCACTAGGCGCCTACCTCAGTCAAGACTCAGCCAGCCTGCCATCCGTTGGACCGTTTCTCTTTCTCTTGGAGACCAATGCAACGAGTTACGAGCCCCACCTACATGTCTCACCGCGGGTCCGACGACAGTCTCTGCGTGGCAGTTGGCCAAAGACCGTCGGAGGTGCCTTTACAGCTGCAACTTCGGTTTTTGCTGGCTTTGGGCGTGAATCTTCTTCGCCCCGCCAGACGACAAGCCAAGAACCCAGGCGCTTGAGCGGAGACATCCCCCCCCAGGCGATCAATCAAAGAGTCAATGAGGACAGCCTGTCCGCGATGAGTGTGTGGAAAAACAATAGATTTATGTCGCAACCATGAGCACCATGACAATTAAAGATGTGGAAAATGAAGGTCCAATGAGGGTGAAGGCATGAAGGAGCAAGGATCCGTAGCAAGGAACCGTTTCCGACGAAGAAGGGTCCACGAGGACACGGGCACGTCTGATCGGTGGGGCAGTGATTAAGGTCTGGGTCAAGGACAGAGAACGTCGTCAGCAGTCGCCCTCACGGCTGGCAATGAATCGCAAGCAGCTCGGATGCAGTGAGACTCACGCATAGAGAGAGAACTGTCCACAGCCATTGAAGAAGACCTCCAGTCTCATATCATCTTGAACCGGATTGTTTGAGTAAAAAGCTGCATCGGCTGAGCAAGCACCGCTGTTCTGGGAGAGCAGACGGCACGTGGCAGAGTCTGCATAGTAGACACCGACGTTGCAGGTCGACTGGGATGCGCAGAGCTGGCAACAATCAAATGCTGATGATGATGAATAGTCGGTTTGAATGTTTGCATTGCCAAGGTACGCCGATTCCTCCTGGAGCTGGAGCACGTTGTCTTGACCACACTGCTGGTAGAAGTTGACCGATGCTTGCTCGGTAACGGTCGGAGGAATCTCGGTCTCGGTGACGGTGGCTGTTGCCGTCTGTGTCTCGGTGACGGTGACGGTGGCCGACTCGGTCACCGTGGCAGTGACATCGGCGGGAATGCTCGTGCTTGTTTGGGTGGCGGTCACCGTCTTGGTGCCAGTGATCGTCTTGGGACAGGCGGTGATCGTCTTGGTCTTCTTGGCCGCAACGTACTTGATCGTCTTGATCTTCTTGGTCACGTCGACATCGCAAGTGACCTTGCGAGGGTACTTGGTCGGGCCTTTGCACTTGAGTGCAGGAGGAGCGCGGAGAGAGGAGCCACGTGAAAGAAGGGCGGATCGCTCGAGCAGCTCCTCGTCCGAAGAGACGTCAATTGGCAGGGCTCGCTCAACACTTTCCGCGGTGAGCTCGTGACGGCGACGCTTTTGTGGACCTTGGATGGGCGTAAAGCCGGCGGGAGTAGGAATCGTAGTTGTGGCGGTGACCGTCACGGTTTGAGTCGGTTGGGTCTGGGTCTCTGTCTGGGTGACCGTCTCGGTCTCGGTGTCAGTCTCCGTCGCCGTGTTGGTGATCGTGGCCGTGTCAGTCTGTGCGGTGGCCGTGACAGTGGCTGTGATGGTCGCTGTGGCCGTCTTGTAGACTGTGGAAGCCGGAGGAGTGTAGGTGCTGACCGGGGTGGTTGTCTGGGTGCACGTCTTGTGTACGGTCGAGGTGGAGTAGTGGGTGGTGCGGATGATGGAACCTTTCTTGGTGGAGTACTTGGTGTGGCATTCTGTGTGGGTGAGAGTGACCGTCGATGCGACCAAGGGCAACAGGGTTGCGAGGGCGAGCAGGAAAGACGACTTCATGTTTCGTCAATGGGCAGCACGGGTGTGGAGGGCGAAGATAAGGGAGGAAAGATGAGCTTCACGAGTGAGAGGAGGGAATGGGAATGCAGCGAAGATGAATCTGGTCAGTGTATAAATAGGAAGCTGCTGATGCGCCAAAAGATCGTCTGCAGGCTGAGAATGCTTTCATAGCAACACGCAGGACAAGACTCGAGGGACCAGCAGCTCCTCAGAGCTGGAGACGATGCAGCAGCAGCATATGTCAGCGTTCCAGGGCCACCCAGCTCGTTTGTGCCTGCATCTGTTTCAGCGGCCACTGCGTGCGGGAAGCCTGGCAAGGGGCCAGGTCTTCAATAAGCGTTGCTGGCTGCTTCTGTCCAGGAAATGCAAAACGTCGATCCTCACACCAGCCACAGGGTCGGGGTTGTTCCCTTCCTATGTTCTTGTGTGGCGCTGCGCCACAGACTCGCTGATGAGGCACGCTGCGGGACCGCTGATGAGAGGGCCTCAAAGGCCGGGTTATAATGTTGTGACACGGTGTCGCGATGATGCTTCATTCGGCCGAGAGAACCGGGCCGGCGATTGATGCAGTCAGGGGCTTGGACGCGTCCGGGAGGGGCGTGTTGTTTGTCGGTCGCTGCTTGCGGCTGTTGCTGTTGCTGTTGCTGTTGCTGCTGCTGCTGGCGAATGCAGACAGGCAACATCGATAGCATACAAGAACACCGACGAGCACCGCCATCAAGCTCTGCACTCAGCTCAGAGAGCATTGCACTCGTAACAGCCGAGCATTATGGACTCAAACTCGCGTTCAGCCAGCTCCAGCGGAGCAGCGATCCCGGCTGCCTCGTCTTCAAGCCGGAACCCGTTCGCCTATCAAGCCAAGTATCTCGAGCGGTCAGCATCGCGCAGCACGGCCTCCTCCTTCTCCCTCGCCAGCACGGGTGGTGTATCCTCAAGCGCCGGCTTCACCGGGACCCCTTCCTCGCTCTCGGCTTCCTCTGCCTCCACAGCGGCCACAGATGTCAGCGGTCCTCCCCGAACTGGCGTTCTTCCCAGCGCAGGCGCGGGCCTTGTTCGCTCTGGGTCCGTCAGGAAGTACCCAATGCCACATCGCCACACTGCCTCTCTAGATCCTAGTCGCGCCGCAGAGCTGCGTTCAGGAAGCATCAGGAATGGCCTTTCCTCAGCGTCCGGGTCTCCCACCACCCCTCAAGGCTCCTTTGCTGCCCTGCCTGCCGCTTCGCCCCCTTCCAGCGCCAACACTACACCGCTAGCCACAAGAATGGCCAACTTCTCTATCTCGTCATCCACCTCTACAGCCCCTTCGCCAACGACGGGCCGACCAGTCTCCATGCCGCCCCCGCCACGCGAACCCGTTTCACTGAGCCCTACCAAGCGCTCCGTGTCGCCCTCAAAAGGCAGCGCGTTCGATTCCTACGCATCAACAAGCGCTAGACCGACTTCGCCCACCAAGCTCGGACAAGCGCATCATGCTCCCGGCTCACCCTCGAAAGCAGACGACTCTTGGATCAACAGCTCCTCGCCGAGAAATGCACAGGGCAGTTTCTGGTCTTCTTCCTCGCCTGCCGCATCAGCCCCTCCAAGTGCTGTTCATCTCGGTGGGGTCAGCGATCTCAAGCGGTCCAGCGTCGGCGCACTCAAAATGATGCGTCAGTACACGACTCGGTCCGACTCTATCCCGTCATCCGCCAGTGCCGCAGCAGACGGGCACACTTTGCTCACAGTGGGCCGAAAGAATAGCACGCGCATAGGGCCCGGGATGGACGAACCTATTCAAGAAGACGATGGCTGGGTTAAACCGGCCCGTCCCGGACGGATGGAAAGTGAGGATCAGGCAGGCGAGATCATCCTACCGGGAATCACTACAGGCGCAGAAGACGTGACGGGTCTGCATGGCCGTATCCGACTGGCTCGGCAAGGCCCGGCTCCGACCCAGCTCGGCGCGTCCGCGTCCTTACCCTACTCGAACAACAGTCGATGGATGGACACTCAGAGACATCTGCTCCAAGCATACGAGTACCTTTGCCACTGTGGAGAGGCCAAAGAATGGATGGAGCACTGCGTAGGCGAAGAGCTTGGCGCCATTGTCGACATGGAGAACGAAATGCGCGATGGTGTCTTCCTCGCCAAATTGGCGCGCAAGTTTGAGCCCGAATGCGTACCCCGGATCTTTGTCAACCCCAAACTGCAGTACCGACATACGGACAACACCAACTACTTCTTCACCTTCGTGAACAAGGTCGGCCTGCCCGTTTTTTTCCAATTCGAACTCACGGACTTGTACGAGAAGAAGAATTTCCCCAAAATCGTGTATTGTATTCACGCGCTCAGTCACTTGCTCGCCAGACAGGGGCGTGCACTCAAGGTCGGAAACCTGCTTGGCAAGCTCGAGTTCACGGACGCGCAGCTCCAGCAGACTCAACGCGGTTTGGACGCCGCGGGTGTGGCCATGCCGAGCTTTGGCGCTATCGGGAAGGCATTGGCGAAGGAAATGAATGTGGAGCCAGAACCAGAGCCAGAGACAGAGGCAGAGCGTGAGTTATCTCAGATACGAGCTTAGCGTCACTTGCGCACCAGCATGTACTCACAGCTTCTTCCTTGTTCTGCAGGAATCGATCGCGAACTGTCGGAAAACGTTGACGCGGTCATCGCGACTCAGACCGCGGTTCGCGCCTTTCTTGCCAGACTGGAGCGATTACGCCTCGCCGAAGAAGCCGAGATCCGCCGACAGATCGAAGAGGAAGCCCGCCGGAGAAGAGAAGAAGAGGAGCGGAGGCGCCAAGAGGAAGAGCGCTTACGTCGTGAGGAAGAAGACCGGGTTCGACGCGAAGAGGAGGAGCGGAGGCGGCGTGAGGAGGAAGAGCGGAGACGACGAGAGGACGAGGAGCGCAGGCGGAGAGAAGAGGCGGAGAGACTCCGGCTATTGGAAGAGCAGCGTCTTGCGGAAGAGGCGCGGAAAAAGGCAGAGGATGAACGCATCGTGGCCGCGTGGGCACCCAAAATCCAAGCTGGTGTCCGAGGCATGCTCGCTCGGAGGCGATATGCGGCGAAAATGGACGAGCTGCGATACCACGAATCTAGCTTTGCGGGCGTACAAGCGCATGTACGCGGAGTACTTGCGCGCCGAAGATATGAGGATCTCATCTTCCGCCTGGCAGAGACGACGGAGGACGTGATCAAGTTCCAAAGCGCATGTCGGGCCGTGTTGGCGAGAAGAAGCCTGCTCAACAAGATTCGAGCGATGCGTGGGGTCACCGACGTGACGGTTGCGGTGCAGGCGCAGATTCGCGGCATTTTGGCGAGGCGGAAATACAAAGCCATGAGTGCGGCGCTTCAGCGAGTAGAGGTGGTCAAATCTGTAAATGGGCTGCAATCGTTTGCGCGCGCAGCGCTCGCGAGAAGAAAGCATCAAGAACAGCGCAAGCAGCTCGAGTTTGTCGCTCCAGATGTGGTCGGACTACAAGCCCAACTCAGAGGAATCCTTGTGCGGCAAGACTACCAGAGATGGCGAAATCACCTGCATGCGAGCGAGGCAGTCGTCATCTACCTGCAGTCCTTGATCCGCGGAGTCCTCCAGCGGCGGAAACACCAGGCCAAGATTCGGCATTACAACGAGCACATGGACAAGGTGGTCAAGATCCAGAGTCTGTTCCGAGGCAAGCAGCAAGGCGAACAGTACAGAAGTCTCACTGTCGGCAAGAATGTGCCCGTGGCGACGATTAAGAACTTTGGGCATCTGCTCAATGACTCTGATCACGACTTTGAAGACGAGATCGAGGTCGAGCGGTTGCGGAGATTGGTCGTGCGCAATATCAGGGAGAACCAGACTCTGGAGGTGGACGTGACAGAGCTGGACACCAAAATTGCGCTTCTGGTGAAGAACAAGCTCGGCATAGAGGAGCTCATCAAGGCCAAGAATGAGCGCGGTCTGCTCCGACAGCGCGAAGCTGCCGCAGCTGTACAGCGGCGCAACTCCCTCCTCGTTGCTGCTGGCGATCCCTTTGCGGATCAGAACCTCGATCGGTCAGCGCGGAGAAGACTGGAGCTGTATCAAGAGCTGTTCCACACGCTCCAGACTCGCCCGGAATACCTCGCCCGGCTGTTCGTGCGCGTTGGAAGGGTCGACATGTCGGACAAGCAGAAGAAGCAGATCGAGAAGACGGTTCTGACAGTTTTCGGATACGCTCAAAACTCGAGGGAGGAGTATCTACTCCTGAAGCTCTTCCAACAATGTGTGATCGAGGAGCTTGCGAACGCGTCCTCGGTGCAGGAGTTCATCCGCGGCAATGCCCAGTTTATCAAGCTCGTCGTCCAGTACAACCGCGGAGCGAAGGAGCGCAAATACCTCAGAGACCTTCTCAGTCCGCTCATTCAGGGTGTCATGGATGATGATGGCATCGACCTCGAGACTGACCCGTGCGCCATTTACCGGGCGACGATCAACATGGAAGAGATGCAGACGGGCATGCCAAGCCAGAGGCCTTTGGAAGTCAACTTCCACGAAGCACTGGCGGATCCAACGGCGCGGTTGATCTTCATCCGACATTTGCAGGCGCTGCGTGGCACCACCGAGGCGTTCTTATCTGCTGTCATTGGATCGACGAAGCGGATGCCTTACGGTATCCGATTCATTGCGCGGGAAGTGTTCCGTGCGCTCCAGGCCAAGTTCCCCAACGAGCCCGAGAATGCGCTGATCAAGGTCGTCGGCCACCTGGTTTACTACCGCTACCTGAACCCGGCCATTGTTGCGCCCGAAGGCTTTGACGTGGTCGAGACGCTGGTCGGACCCGTGCAGCGCAAGAACCTGGCCGAGATCTCCAAGATGCTGACTCAGATCGCAGTGGGCAAGCTGTTTTCTGAGGACAATCCCTACCTGCAGCCGCTAAACGAGTACGTTTCGCAGGCTTCGCAGCGGTTCACCAAGTGGCTGTTCAGTGTGATCGATGTGCAGGATGCAGAGATGCAGTTCTCGGCGAGCGAGTTTTTGGACCATGCGGCGAACCAGAAGCCGGTCATCTACATCTCGCCGAATGAGATTTATTCGATGCACAATCTTGTCCTGAACCAGTTGGACCATCTGGTGAGTCGACTGTGGAGACTGCGTGCTGCAATGATCTCAAGTGCTGAAGACGTACAATTTCACTGGGTGTAGGCTCCGCATCAAGATGATCCTCTGCGGGCTGTTCTGATGGAGCTTGGTTCTGCGCCAATATCGAACACTCAAGAGTTGAACACTGCTCGTGATTCCGAAATCACACTTGAGCTCAAGAGTAACGTCAGAACGCTGAAAGGTGCGTGCATAGCCCCGCGAAATTCTTGAGAATAGAGGCAACTGATAAGTTCCTATCCCCTACAGATCCTGAGGCTGAGACCAAAGCCTTGTTCGTGGAGACCAAGAGACTGGTCCTTTCCATCCTCAAGGTCCAAACGGGCAAGACGCTGCTGGAGGTCTTCTTGGCGCCTGTATCACCGCAGGACGAAGCAACGTGGGATGAGATAGTGGCGTTGGAGGTGGCCTCGGACCGACAACGGCAAGGAGGTGGAAAGCGCCGGCCTGCGCCTCCACAGCTTGGACCCAAGCTAGAAGATGTGCGTCGCCTGACGTTCCCAGAGCTCAAGGCGCGGACACTGGAGAACATGCTCCGGCTGGAAAAGTTGGGCAAGGTGTCTCGGTCGAACAATTACCAGGACATGCTCAATGCGATTGCGATTGACATTCGGAACAAGCACCGCAAGCGAGTGCAGCGGCACAACGAGAAGGCGGCCATGCTGACGACGCTGGACAACTTGGCGGAGAAGAAGGCGTACTTGGAGGAGCAGATTGCGTCGTACAACTCGTACATTGATGCCAGCATGCAAGCAATGCAGAAGAAGGGGTGAGTCGAATTCACACCTCTAGGTGGAAAAGGGCTTCGATTGCTGACTCTGAGCTGTGCTGCTTGGTCTGATTATCAGGCGCAAGAAGTTTGTGCTGCCTTTCACACAGCAATACTTCCACATGCGCAGTCTCAAGGCGTCCGGCAAGGTGCCGAAATTCGGATCGTACAAGTACTCAGCTCGTGTGCTGCACGAGAAGGGCGTGTTGATCTCGATTGATCAGTTCTCGCCGAAGCAGTACGACCAGATCACGCTGACGATCAGCTCGGATGAGGCTGGTCTGTTCACAATCGAGGCAAGCGTGCTGGGTGTGTCGGGCGGGACGTGCGACATCCGGATCGAGGATCTGCTAGAGGCGCAGTTCAACAATACGCAGCACATTACGCTGATGGATGGCATGGCCAAGGTGCACGTGAACATGCTGATCCACACGATCAACAAGCTCTTCTTTGCGAGCGCTTGATGGACTCAACGAATCCTGCAGACTAGTGTACGGACGGAGACGATCGTTTGACGACAATTTCCCTTTAAGACTACTCACGAAGTCCTTCCCTGGTCGAGCGAGGGACGAGGACGATATTGAATTCAACTTCGTACATAGCGCACCACGGCTACATTTATCTTTTGATCCGTGCTCCATCTCTCCCTCTCTCTCTCTCTTTATCCTACTGCTGTATCTTTTTGTTCGTCCCCGGCCCTCTCTCGCAACCGTTGACCCGCTCGAGACAATCATACATGATGAGTACCTGCTCCCGAACTCTTGGTGTGTGCAGTGTGTGACCCGCCCGTCTGCCCGCCTTCTTCGGTTATGACTGACAAAGCCGCGTCCAAGCGGTGTTGAACATGCGCCTTTCTGGGTTTGCTCGCGAACCGCAGGCCGAAGCCAGATCGAGTCTTATTTGGTTGGGCTTGCATCCCGTCAAGAAGATCGACGAACCCTCGACAGCCAGCTTTCCCCCCCCCTCCCCGCAGCACGAAGAGTCAAAGGGGCAAGGGCATTGACAGGGCGGGCGGGCGGGCGGTGGAAGATGCTCGGCATTCTGATCTGGTTGTATGTATGTGTGTATGACAACTTCACGCCGAGCAGTTTGCCCGAGCAAAGGCCAGCAGCGGCTCATGACCATGTCCGGAATCAGAAAATGGTCCGTGGTCTTGCACTGCAATAATCTGCAGCCCTGGAATTGAAACTTCTTGTCTTGCTGGGCCCGGCCGCGTGCTCGCCTGCAACATTGCCGGCTGCCTCTGCTGTCCATGGCTTGCATACATACATAGTGCACAGATGCTGTGCATGGATGTGCATATATTTCGAATCCATACAATCCTGGGAGACAGGTATTCGTTCGCGTCGCATCCCTTGTCCCATCCTCTTGACGACGTCCACCCATCCCGACCTCTCACTTGAGAATCACAATGGCCCCTCCCTCTGTGTACGACACCCACTGCGACGGCGCCGGCTACTCGCCCGAGACTGTGCCCTGGTCCCAGTGAGTTCATCTCGCCCTGGTCCGCTTCAGAAGCGACAAAATCTGCAACACTGCTTCCCTGACTCCTGCTGACTCACATTGCCTCTCACAACAGGTGGTACTGCCAATGGCGACGATTCACCGGTGACAGCGCCAAGCGTGAAGCGGAGCCTGCCAACGTGGACCTGAGGGGAAAGACGTGAGCAAACCAGACAGCTGCTTTCACTTGGCCACAGGGCCAACTGCTGATCGCCTTACCGCCCCTTCTGTACTCGCCAGGGTCATCATCTCTGGTGCCAACTCTGGTATTGGCTACGAGACTGCCCTTCTCAGCGCCAAGTGGGGCGCCAACGTCGTCCTCGCCTGCCGTGACCCACCTCCGCACGAGACCCACCCAGAGCAGTGCATTGAGCAAATTGCAGCAGCCACCGGATGCCCCAAGGACCGGCTCGAGTGGTGGGAGGTCGACTACACCAAGTTCAGGACTGTTCACGCATTTGGAAAGCGGTGGCAAGAGTCGGGTCGGACTTGCGACTACCTCTTTGTGAGTGTTTCCATCTTGTCGGGCGAAATTGGTTCCCCTGAATGCGCATACAGGCGAGCGCCCTTGCAGGTTAGAGGATTGACACATTTCAGATCTGTCACTTTGCACGAACCAGAACAATGCAGGTTTGAGTGCCGAGCACGTCAAGACTGAGGATGGCTTTGACCTTGTCCGTGAGTTTCAAATGCGCTCTTCATTACAGACACACGACGCGTCTCCGGACGATGCTGTGACTGACGCGCGTTCCCTCTCTTCCAGACCAAGTCATGTTCCTCTCCCACTTCCTCGTCACTTTCTACATCCTGCCCAGCATGAAGAAGGTGAGCTACGTGCAAACGCTGGCACGCTGTATGCGTAGCACAGTCATCACATCAAGCACAATTTCCTGACACACGTCGCACTTTCTCTAGGCCGTTGCTCCTCGTATCGTCAACACGGCCTCCTGCTTCCACTACGGAGGCCATATGGACTTTGCCAACTTCAACTTTGAGAAGAAGATCAGAGAGGGACCCGGCGGAGTCGATCTCTACTGCACCAACAAGCTTCTCGTCATGGTCGGCCTGACCAAGGAGCTACAGGAGCGTCTCTCACGAAGTGAGCACTACCGACACGTCATTGTGCAAGGTGTTCACCCCGGCTTTGTGGCGAGCAACATCTGGCACGGAACGCTGGCGAAGAAGGATATTGGATCGTCTGTCATTCAGTTCCTCATTGGTTGGCTTGCGATTGACACGTGAGTCTTGATCAGCCCTGCAGCTCGCCATGTTTATACTTTCGCGTTTGTATGCTGACGCGTCACCAATTCTTGATTAAATCCCTGCAGTCAACAAGGCAGTCTCGCCATGACCCACGCAGCCTACGCCAAGCACTTTGGTTTCCCCGACGGCGAGCTCGAGGCTGGATACCCGGCCGCCGGCCGCTCGGCGCAACTCGGAGGCAAGTACATCAACCGGCTGAAGGAGTCCGACCCGCGCCCCGAGGTGTTCGATGGTCTGGTCCGCTCGCGGCTCTGGCAGCGTGTGCTGGAGGACCTCAAGACGAAGGACCATGGTCTGGCTCTTGATCTGCCCGGCCACCTGCCCCAGTACAAGTGAATGGCGGAACAGCGTCCTCAGCACTGAAGCGAGGAAAGGGCGGAATGTGCTGCCATCCGAGGAGCGTGGGGTTCAGGACTTCGACCTTTCTCAACGCACCGCTCGGTGGAGGAGGAGGATACTATGTTAGGATCCATGTTGTGGTTTTAGTTCTACGCGTTTGACACTCCAGGAGACGGCATTGTTTTTGAGTCGCGTCGCTTACAATGATGCGCGTAATTCACACTCCTTTGGAAAGGCATCATTTCTGGTCTCGTGAGCGTCTTTGGCCACGTCCTTGTTCACCTGCAGTTCCTTGCAGTCTCCAGTTTGAGAGACAGATACGTTTGCTGTGTATGAATATGAGCAAGTGCGAAGTTCCCCAAATTTCAAAGCGGACGCGTCGCGTGTCGCGTCTCGACGCGTGATGTCACCATACGCCTGAGAAGGAAGGTGTTGGACTTTCCTGGTGCAGGTCAGCAGCTCAGACAACTACGTGATCATTCTGCATGATTTTGACGCGTGCCGCCGTACAAAGCACAAGAAGAGGGCTTGGAACCGCACTGAGGTGAGTACACTCGATGGCTGCCCCCGTCCCATGGTTCGGTCTGTGCGTTGGACCGATTCTCCTGCTGACCTGAGTGTCGGATCACGTCTCCATCCTCAGCAGCAACTACGCAGGAGTCCGTTCGTATCCACTAGCCAGCACCAGGATGACAGACAGCATAGCTTCCAGTCGACCTAAGCGGGCAGCCAGCTCGTCGCCCACCAAAAGCGCGCCCTCTGCCGTCGTGGCGAAAAAGCCGCGCCTCGGAGGTGCTGCTCCCAAAAAGGACACCGCACCAGTACCAGCAACGACGTCGACCGAGCTCACACCTGCAACAACGGCGGAAGAGGTCGAGATTGAAGATGCCTACGATGCGGGAGATCTCGACACGGACCTCCTCCTCGAAGTTGCCGAGCAGGCGGAGAAGGAGGCGGCCCTGAAAGCTTCGAATGGCAGCACCAAGACCAAGAACGGGCCTTCGAAAGCATCAACGGCTGCGACGGCGGCGGCACCACCTTCCGCTTTGGCTGGGGCTAAGGGAAAAGTGAATTCTGCCGCCGCTGCGCCTCCAACAGCGAATGTGGCGGTGCACAAGGCGGCAGCGTTGCTGGACCAGGCTTCAAATCTGCATTCGGACGATGAGGTCCACACCATGGAAGTGGAATGGAGACAAAAGCTCCAAGGCGAGCTCAAGAAGGAGTATTATATCAAGGTGAGTGTATCGTCCTTCTCTCTATCAGGAGTACAATGACTGACGCAGCAGCATATGCGATTCAATGCAGCTAAAGCAATACATTGCGAATGAAAGAAAAGCGGGCAAAGTCATCTATCCTCCAAGTAAGCTGCCGTCATCCGAGCTGCAGGGCTTCTCAAATCTGTGCCGGGCAAGGCGATTGCTCTGTACGGAATGGCTAACGTTCTGCCTCCCATTTTGATGGCACAGCCCATTTGGTTCACAGCTGGTCCAAATTGACGCCTTTGCGGAGCGTCAAAGTCGTCGTGGTTGGGTGAGAATACGATCCCGGCCGCTTTCCGTGCACGAGGAAGAACGTTGTCAGTCTAGGTGGCGTGCTGAAGCTTGATCTCTTTGCATTCTCCTCTTCCTAGGCAGGATCGTGAGCTTCAACAATAACGTAGAGAAATGGGAAAGTTTTACGATGGTCTCACGACACTCCTTTTTGACTCCCCTCCAGCATATCACGGTCCCGGACAGGCGTGCGGTGGGTCATCCTCCCCCATAATCTGTGATTCCCTCATGGTATGAGGACGCTGATGAAAGCTTCTTGCATGTGTTCAGGGCATAGCTTCTCCGTTCCCAAGGGGATTGCTGTTCCAGCGAGTCTTCAAAACATTTACAAGGAGCTCAAGAGTGAATAGTGAGTCCCCTCCCAACACTCTCAACGCGCCGCATTGAGGATCGGGACTGAAACCCATAGACAATGGAAAACGTGTTCAGTCCACAATTCACTCCACCAAAACATGGTTGCCTCGATGGCTGGGCACGACAGGGTGTCCTTCTACTGAACGCTTGTCTAGTAGGTATCCGGAGTTTCGTCGGCTTTCCCACTCGCAAATACTCGAGCTGAAACCTAACTCCTTCTATTCGTGTGGGCACACAGACGGTAGCAAGAGGACAAGCTGGGTCGCACCATGGGAAGGGCTGGGAGACCTTCACTCGCGTCATACTGAAAATGGTCGCAGACGAGGCGGCCAAAGGTGGCGGAAGCGGAAGCGGCGGCAAAGGTGGTGGGGTTGGTGGGGCTGTGAAGCAGTCGGCTGCGAATCCGTTTGGCTGGTCGACGGTGGGCACGTCGAAGAGCATTGCTGCGGCGGGTGGGAAGGTGCCTGCGGCGACCAAAGCAGAGGGAGAGGACGAGGTCAGCAAGGAGTCCTCTTCGTCGTCATCGTCGTCGTCGGAGGGCCGCAAAGGGGTTGTATTTCTGGTATGGGGCCAGCCAGCTGCAAAGACGGTGGCTGCGGCAGGAGTGACCGAGGTGAGTTTCTTTTCTCAGGACCAGTGCCAAGTTTTGGGGAGGGCTCAATCTCAAATGACAAATAATGTGGACTGGCCTCAGAAATGTCCCAATGTTCTGATATTGCGCTCGCCCCATCCGTCCCCGCTGTCTGCTCACCGAGGCTTCCTTGGAAACGGTCACTTCAAGAAGGCGAACGAATGGTTGGAGACAGTGTACGGACCAGGTGGAGGGATAGACTGGAGTCAGCTTTGACGCCAAGCTGGACTCGATGTGCTATCCATGTCTGCGATTCGACATTTTCTAAACTGATCATCCACGCTTCTGATTGCTCTTGCTCCGCGCGACCATCTTGTGATCTTATGTAAAGACCACTGCGCTCAATCAGGAGGCCTGCTTGGCTTCCTGTCTGAAGTACAACTGAAACGATGGCACTGAGTTAAGCGGTGGCAAAAATAGTTACTGGTCATGAATTTGGAGGGTGGGACCAAGACGAGAACTCTGCTTGAGGGCCCTAGCGAGGGGCTTGTTCCGCTGCTCGCGGCAGCCGATATGGTGGTGGTGATATCTGTGTGGCGGGTTTCGTGATTGGTGGAGTAGTTGCCCGTATGGTCCCTTGGCAAAAGAAATAGATCAAGTGTCCAGCAGCTGCGCGCAGTTTGATCGCTGTCTCGAGCCGAGATGCGCTCAATGGCGTTGCATTCATTCGCAGCATTTGGAGCTCAGAGCTCAACGTCGTCATGACGCCCTGCGCTTCGTTTTGGAGAGTTAGCGCTCGCAGGGCCAAACTCTTTGTAGATGTCGGGCAGGAACGAGGCGAGGTGGGTGAATTCCTGTTGATCATGGTGGAATCTGAACCAGCACGAGTGCGTTTGGATTGACCAAAAATACGCGTCAGAAATGCAGCCGGGGAGAAGTGAAATGCGGTTTTAGTCACTTACTGAAGCTCGGCCATCTTGCGACCGACGAGCAACTTCTTGATGCTGTTTCAAGCATCAAAGGAGAAAAGCAGAAATCAGTGCAAGGGAAATGAATAACTCTCTGAGGAATGCAGCGCCTCACCCAAAGGTGTTGGCCAACGTGTTCAGGGGAATGAATCCGAGGAAGGGAATGTCAAGTTTGATGTCGTTCGCAATGTAGTAACGTGAACGAAGATCAAGACCGGTCGAAGTCTTGTACCACTGCAGAGAAGCAAAGGCCGGAGATGCGAGGTGAGTATTGGGAATATGTTATGATGGACTCCTCGCTTCTTGCAGGCGCAAGGACGGACCACGTACCAGATGTATCATGTTGATAGCTTTGACAGGAGATCCATTGCCGAAATAGATCTCCCCACAAGCGTCGGCAACAATTCCGTTGGCCTTGAACTTGGACGTGTCCAGTCCAAAGTGACTGGGATCGTACCACTTGATGTCAATCTGCTCAGATACCTCCTGGATGATCTCGGTGATGGAGTGGAGCGATCCGTACAGCTTGGCCGTGGAGTTCAGGGTGGTGTCGTTAAACTTGTTGGCAAAGGTGGAAGAGACCGATACGTGGGCCTGATAAAAAGGCAGGATGGAATTTAGCATTGCGACTTTGAGGATGGAAGAGACCGTCGGGTAGAAAACATCGGTAGAAACATACCCAAGGATGCCACAGCGTGTACCGTGCCGACTCTGCCGAGTGCCACCACATCCACCACTGGGCCATTTCTCCAGTACCGCCAGGGAAATGTGTGCGGCTGCGGTAGACAAGGGAATGTCAGCATGGATAGCAACAATAAAGACCGACAAAATCAGCCAGCTCACCTTGCGACTGGGTTCGAACACGAGATGAGCAGAAATGAGAATTAATCATTTAGCGATCTGATTCCAAAATGAATGCGATCAGGCTTGAATCACTTGGTTTGCTCACCAAATGCGCTGCCATCTTTGTAGGCACACCAGCCATTTTCGACGGCGAGCTTAGTGGTCGCCGGGACATTGAGCATGTTGACATCGGACAAGTCTGGCTTCATAGCCTGCGTTGGGCAGTCGATTTCCATACGACCGGGGTCGATCATTTCTGGATAGACAAAGAGCTGCGGGTCAAAGAAATGGGCGTATGGCTTTCCTTTGATGGCTGCCGTGTTCTTGACCAGCTGATCCTGGAAGGCGAGAGAATAAAAGGAGTAGGGGATTGTGCCTGCGGGAGGCCTGTTTTGTGTGTTGTGAAGGAGGGCCGAAGTCAGCCTCGAGGGAAAGGAGAAGGCGGACTGTATGGTACTTACACCAGGGCACCAGCGGCTCCCGTGGCAAAGCCTCCCACGGCCAATGTGACGATGGTAGACAGCTTCATGGTCGAAGGGAGGGAGGGAAGGGAGGAAGGGTGGGTTGAGGAGACTGGGAGGAAAGGTTCAGCACTCTCGCAGTCCTTTATATGCTGTCCATGCTGACGAGGCTGGCAGGAAGACAACGGATGGTGACAGCCGAAGGCTCATGCACTCAGAACGGGAGACCTAGAGCGTGTCTCACTTGGGAAACAGGTCTGTGCTGCATCCAATAATACGTGCACAATGAATGTGATGAGTAGTGTGTGCATGCACTTTGCTCTTCTTCTTGTGGAGAGACGCTAATAAATACTGTAGTGAGATGAAGATGTGGCAGCTGTCGTGCTGCCTGACTTGGCGAGCTCAAGCTGGCGGATGGGCCCAAGCATGAAAGAGCTCCTTTGATGAGGCTTTGGTGGCGTCCCATCGTTGCTGTCTGAGGTCTCCTTCCCTTTGGCGGCAGCATGATGACGCTCTCTCAACCATAACTGATGAACTTCACAAGCTGCCAGCTGCCTGCTGCCTGCTGGAATGCATGCAGTGCCAACCTCAGGGACGTCCGCCCCCGGGCGGGCCAAGAAAATTGAGGTGAAACATGTCGAATCTGCGCCCCTTTCCCCCTGTGCTTAAGTGGGGTGAGACATGGACGCTGCTCCGTATGAGCCTCACGAGCAGATAGCACATCGAAAGAAGGCGATATGTACAAGTACAACTACTGACTGACATGTTGTGGTTTTCGTGGTGACCGACATGGACAGCGCTGTGATGGAGACAAACAGAAACTGCCCTGCGATGACTGTACATTCGAATGCCAGAAGCTTGCGATGCTGTTGTCACAGCCAGACGTCTCTCTCGCCCGTGTGTATCACCTTGGGGGCCCGCTTCCAGTATAGCGCCGTAATGCTCCGTCGCTCCACCCACCGGTGCATCCCCTTGGCGTGCTCCATCCTGGACTCGCCCTCCTCAGCATGTCCATCTTGCCCCTGCTCACCCACATGAATCTTCGAGCCTGCCTGAATGCCGTGTGACTGTCCATCGCCAATCTGCTGGTCAATATTGGGCGTAGGCGCCCGCTGCAGCTCTGTGTCGAACACGAGCGCGCTCTGCTCGCCCCCGTATGCTCGCGAGATGCCCGTGTCGATGAGCAAGATCCGGGCTTGCGGGCACCGTACCACAAAGCCATCGAAATTGGGCGTGTGGCCCATGACGAGGTAGTCGACGCCCAGCGCATGCGACGCCGCCTCTGCGCGCTTGCACACTTCGTCATCGGACGCATCGAGCGCATAGCCGCGGTACCACAGCGGGCCGTCTGCAGAGTACAGCTGGCGCTCGGCCGCCGTCGTGCCGGGGGGCAGGTGGCCGCTCGGGTTGGGATCTTCCAGTGCTTTGCGCAGGAACGACTTGCCCACCGTGTTGATCGCCTCGATTGCTCCGTGGACTCGCGTCCGGTCGCCTCCACTCGCATACTGGGGTGTGATCCCGCCGTGGACGAAGCTCGCGCGTGGGATTTCGTATCCCTCGGGGAGGAATTCCGCAGGCAGGAGATCGAGAGAGGCGGTGATGTTGTACCACTCCAGCCATTCCTTCCCAATCCAGCCGTCTGCGGACATGGCATGTCTTCTCGCCTTGGCTCCTCCAAAAGTGTCCAGATCAGGAGCCGTGACATATCTCCAGTCCTGGAGCGCATTCATGATCTCATGGTTGCCCAGCAAGTTGACCACTTGGCCCGGCGGGTCCTGTGCACTCGCCTGTGCGCGCAACGACGTAAACATCTTGTACAGCTTGATCGTGTCTGTTCCTCGATCGACAATGTCGCCCGTGCTGACCAGCACATCGTGTCCGCCGATCCAGAGTGGGCTCCCGTCCGCCAACCGGCTTTCGGGACGGGCATCGATTAGGTTGGCCATCTCGAGCACATTGAGCGCATGCTCGTAGTCCCCATGCAGGTCAGCAACGGCCACGAGCCGGCGATGGATCAGTGCCGACGGCGCATCGGCAGCCGGGTGGTCGGGATGCGGCACTCGATGATCCGGTCTCGCAAGCTGTATGCTGCCGATTCTCCTTGTCGACCGACTCGACCTTAATGATGTCCAGATGAGGTATGTAAACAGCAGCACGACCGCGAGGCCGATTCGACCCGATCTTGTCTTGGGAAGATAGCTACGGACGACATCTGCGGTGCTGCCAGTGTTGCGCCGGCCAGCTCGATACCTGTCCTTCTTGACATCTTGACCGCCACGTCCCAGAGGGTAGGCACCTGATGGACCTGGAAGCGGCATATCAATTTCGACTTTGACGGCCTCTTTCTCGTCCTGCCAGGTCGCGTTTGAAGAGGGACTAGAGGATGTAGGCGCCTGCGCTGTTCGGTCTGCAGACATGCGAGCGCTGCACGTCGATGCTGTTGATGATGAGCAATAGTATTAGGCGCGAGAGCGAGATTGACGTGTCGATTGATGGTCGTCGTCACGAATGTCCACAAGGTTCTTCCACCGCGAATCCAACACAAGCAAGCAACTTTTTTGACATGCGGTTCAGGACTCCAAAGTCATCCTCTTCTTCACACTTCAGAAGAGTGGTAATAGGTCAAGCAACCGCATGTATTCAGTGGAGCTAAGTAAAGGTTTGCCTGTCCACATCTGTCTATCGCCAAAGGTACGACGAATTCTGGCCAGCGATGTGGAGACACCACAGCTACGGATCTGAGCTAAGGTACTCCACATCGTTTTGACCAGTACGGTCGAGACGCCTTGAGTATGATCGTCAGCCGCTTAGTCGATCTTGATCAGCTCAACCTCGAAGTTCAGCGTAGCGTTGGGTGGGATCACGGGAGGGAAGCCACGAGCACCGTAGGCGTAGTCAGAGGTGCAGCTGAGGTCAGAACCAGAGGGATTGAAAGTGAGTCAGACCCTGAACTCGAGATCCAGAGCAGGTCATGCACAGCACTTACATGAGCTTGGCCTTCTCTCCGACAGTGAGCTGAGGGACACCCTCGTCCCAGCCCTTGATGACACGACCGACGCCAATCTGGGTGACGAACGGCTTGCCGCGGTCCCTGCTGCTGTCGAAGACCGAGCCATCCTGGAGTGTGCCGACATCTACCAGAAGTCCCGGACAGTCAGGTGACGGTCTCGTTTTGGAAAAGTGCTCTCAACAGAGCGTGTAACTTACAGTGCATGTGAACGGTCTGGCCTGTATATGTAAGATAAATCAAATGGTGAGATGCGCAGGACTCTTCCTCCTGGAGACCGCATGAACACGTACCAGGCTTAGGGGAGGTCTTGCCGTCACCGGGAGAAATCCTGACAATCTCGACGCCCATGGTTGATGAAGTGCTGTGGAAGATGAAATACAAATAGTGAGGAAACTGTTGTCAGTACCAAGGGGCGACGGGGTTTCAGTTCGGGGAGAGGACGTGACAAGCTGCCCTTGTAGCTTCCCATGGCTCACCTGTGGAAGTTGCTGATGCTAATACGGGTAAGGGGTGGTGGGGTGGTGAATGGGTGGGAGGGAGCAGGATGAGCGAGCTTTTGTAGTGCGGTTAAGCAGAAGCGTGCACGAGCCACTCTCAAACCTCGTGCTGAAACAAGACACACAGGATGAGACCAGAGTCAGTCCCCGCCTTCTGACTTCTGAGGGTTGAGTGACGAATTTCACGCGGCCATCATGAGGAGGATGAACGGCCAACCGGACTGCTTCCATGAGGGTGTATGTGGTGCGACCCCAGAGTTGGCCAAGGATGGCCTGCTGATCCTGTGTCAGGTTGAGTACAAGAGACCATGAACTCACCTGTATTCATAGTGGGATCTTGATGACCGAGTGGAGGTGCGAGAAGAAAAGCGTCAAACCCCGAACATGCAATCGAACAATTGGGACGCAGCCTGACGGACCAATCCAACATACCTGCAGATGTCAGCACTGCGAAGGTCGCGCTCGGAAGACTCAGAAAACGCAGGACGCCAGGCTCAAGGTGGGCGGGATGGTTGTCCTCCAGAAGGACTGCGCTACCTCGCGATTGCTCTCTGGCCCCTTTGTTCAAAACGCTCCGTTTGGTCGGTTGATCTCTGAGGCACACGACACATTGATTGCTACTCCAAAGACGACACAGAAGCACACGTTCACTGCACCAAGACTCGATTGACAAAAGTATAGAGACTGTCCATCGTCTGGTCGGGCGCCAGATCGTACATGTGATTCTGTCCTGCGGCTGTCTCAAAGATGACATCCTTGAAGCCAGCCTCGTGCGCTGCGTCGACGACCTGGGTGGCCTGTCGGATTGGAACCTTGTCGTCGGCACTGCAGAAAGACAAGTAGGAGCGTAAGTCCAGCGGCATCAGCATAAACTTCGCCTGACAGAGTCTAGCGATGGGACTCACTCTCCGTGGATGATGAAGGTCGGAGGCATGGACTCGACCAGGCCGGCTCTGAGTCCGTCAGGAACTCCGAAGTGTGCAGCATCGAGATTCGTGCCCTTCAGCAGGAGCTCAGGCAGGATCGCTCTGTGCGTAGAGCCGGAACCAGAGTCAGCATTGTTTCCACGGACAGCATACCGCAGCCACCTGCTCACTCTTGTGTTATATACATGAAGAAGGCGCCGCGCGGTGAATCGAGTGTGACCGAGGTGACAATTGGTCCTTCTTCATCCAGGGCTCCAGCCTGCTCACGAGCCTCGTAGATCCTGCCGTTCTCTGCGTAGGACAAGGGCCGCTGCTTCGTTGTCCAGAAGCTGTCGTCGAGCGTAGACATGGGGTAGATCGCTGCAATGGCCTTGATGCGCTCGCGGACGTGCAGATTCTCGACGGCGATGCCCGTGCCTGCCAGCAAGGCAAGCCAGCCGCCGGCGCTGGACCCGGCCAAGACAATACGGCTCGTGTCCACTTTCCCATCAGTGGCTTCGGCGAACGCAGGAGTGGCGAGATAGTTGAGAGCGTCGACAACGTCGGTCAGAATGGTTGGGAAGCGGACTTGAGGCGCAAGACGGTAGTCCGGAGCCACAACACAGATGTTGTGAAGCTGTGGAGCTTGACGGAAGTGGGGAGCCAGACCTAGAGCACTCAGAAGAGAAGCTCAATGAGATATTGGAAGCAACTCAGGTCTGGAACACTGCTTACCTTTGCGGGAACCTTGCACTAAGGCCCCACCGTGCCACCAGAGGAGGACAGGGGCGGGATTGGCTGGCGTGGCTGAGGGCGGGATGTGGACATCCATGTGGATCGGAGATTGCGTACCATCACGGTTCTGGAAAGTCTTGAAGGGGATTTCCACTAGAGTCGAGGCCATGGCGGGTAATGATCACTAGAGAGGGAGAACGAGTTGTGTGCAAGAGAAGGAAGTTTGGCAGGCAAAAGGTAAGCACGACAAAAGCGGACAGGAGATGTATGATGGTGCGAGTTCAGAAAAGACCGAGGAGCCAATGTCTGCCCCTGCCTATTTATACACAGACTCCTTTCAACTCCTTGTTGATGCTGCATGCTGTGGACGCCGCTTGCCATACTCAGGGACGGACGCGGTGCCAGATTGTTGACAGGCGGCTGAAGATCTTGCGTTCGGTCGAAGAAATCCGGATCAACAACACTAGCGTGTGTTCTGCACAAGCATCCAACAACACAGACGGCGACACCGCGGACACCTCTGTATCTCCGGAGAACCCTTGCGTCCGAGACCGGAAATCTGGCAAGGCAGAGACGCGCTCCGTGCACAATTCTCTGGCCCCTCTTGTCTCGCCTGAGTGAACAAGAGAGGTCAACGATGAGTGGAGGAAGGGAGCGCCGGATAAATGGTTGCGAGTCTCGGCCGAGAGAGATTTTTTGAATCGCAACCTCTCTCAATCGGGGAAGGTCTCTCTCATGGGCATCATCAACCATCCCCCAATTCTCAGCTGGAAAGGGTCGGTAGTATGGCAAAAGGACGGGCCGGATGAGGCAAGGTAAGCACAGATGTCGCAACCAACGGCAATAGCAGCAGCAACGCCAGCCATGCCGGTGACGCCGAGTCCAACGCCCACACCAGTGCAGTCATCGGCCCCGCCGGCAGCAGCAATGCCAAACCCTGCCGCTTCCTCATCATCATCCACAACGATTCCTGCAAACGCGACAGCTTCCTCCTCGACACCAGTACAGCAACCAATCGTCAAAAGAGAGTCCATTCAGCCTACCCTACCACCTCCAATACCACGGCCTCCGGCGGCGATCAATTCCACAGCAGCACCGCCAGTCTCCACAAATCAGCTGCCCCTGAAGAGACCACTACCAACCCCTTCAACTTCCTCGTTATCAACAACACCAGCCTCAAGTGGCCCCCCACCGCAAAAGAAAATCATCATCGAGCAGATTGCGGGGCCAAGATTTGTCAAGCAGGAGCCCATCACCCCTCAAGTGCCGCCGACGCCTACTAACCCTAGAATAGCAACATCCACTGCAGTGCCTCCTTCTACCCCGACCAATTCCGCTCCAGCCGCTCAGGCCCGACCCATTGCTTCGCCTGTCATCACCTCTGCTGGACCATCCTCTGCTACTGTGCAACCTCGGACGACTCCTGCTCCTCCTCCAATCTCAAGACCACCCACGCTGGTAGCCAAACCTGCTACCACACAATCCACTCCATCCCCTTCAACATTACCACAACCACAACAACAACAACAACATCCACAAGTGAGGCCGCGGGCTCCGCTTCCTAACTTTCCCAGACCACCTCATATCGCAAATGCCGGCAAAAGCGCGCCCGCTCGGTCTCCTCTTCTGCCAGCGCAATGGCTTGCTCATCGAGCGGCACTCAGCAGACCTCCGCCCCTGCCCCACGGCGCTCTACCTGCGCCGCCTCCACCTCCGGGCAGCGCGATCCCAGCTGCAGTTCTAAACAGAGTCAGTCCTGCTTCACCGGGAGCGGCAGCCGCAAGAGCTGCAGCTGCGGCTGCTGCTGCGCAAGCGGCAAAGGTAGGAGGGAGACCGCTTCCAACCTCGATACTCTCGCCCAACGCGAATGGAAGACCCATTTCTGGTGCTCTTCCTACAACACCTGTTCGCCCAGGCTCATCTACTCCAAGTATCGTAGCCACCGGGAGTCCATCATATCGCCCTAGCAACCCGAATCCGCTCTCTCACGTTGCGTCTTCTGCGGCAGTTCTTGCCTCGCCCTCCCACCACATCGGAGCACCGCCAGCGTCAGAATATCCAAACATCATCCTGCCTTCTTATGAGGACATGCTGGTGGAAGCCATTTCTGCACTTGAAGCGGCAGGA
Source organism: Tilletia horrida (assembly GCA_001006505.1). Lineage (NCBI taxonomy): Eukaryota > Fungi > Basidiomycota > Exobasidiomycetes > Tilletiales > Tilletiaceae > Tilletia > Tilletia horrida. Next base: position 11,479 of record LAXH01000176.1, on the reverse strand, counting down.
CTTGCTCATCCTGCACCTACATCCAAACATGCAGGCCAGCAGGGCGTGCCGCCTCGCGTCCTCTTTCACTGGATGGCGGACAGATATCCACTGATGAAGAATTTCCGCCCATCAGCCTCTCAAGCGCTGCAGAAAGCACTGAAACGCGGAAGATTCCTCAAAGTGGGCAGCTTGTATCGGCTGAACCCAAACTTTGTAGATCCGGATCTGATCACGGGTGGGGGCTCGCATCACGGGCATGGACTGTCAGCGGACTCGATGACGATGAAGCCGAAACCGGCGCCTTTGGCATCGATCATGCCTCCCGCACGGTACACGGTGCCTAGTTCCAGCGGACACAACAGCTTGGCGCTCAGACCGGTGATGGCGGCGGTCCATCCTGCGCATCTGGCAGGCGCATTGAACCCGCCCCCACCTGCCGCATCCAATCCTGGCAGCAGTGCCTCCTCGAATGCCACTGCATTGGCATCAACGCCGACAAATCAGCAGAATCCTGCTACGCGCGAACTTGCTGCTATTGGGCTCCATCACACCCGAACCAATCCATTACCCTCGGCGATGCTACAGGCCGCGAACGCATACAGTCGCGCGGGAACTGTTCCCTTGCCTGGAGGTGTCCCGCGAAAGCCTCCGATGCCGGCGAGCTGGACGCCCGCTCAAAGGGCGGCGGTGGAGAGGGAGCAAAAAGCAGCAGCGGAGAAGGCAAAGGCAGCAGCGGCCGCAAGAACAGCCGCGGCAAATGCCGCTGCCGCTGCCGCTCAGGTGCAGGCGCAAGCGCAGGCCCAGCAACAATTACAACAACAGCAAGCACAGGCTCAACAGCAGCAGCAGCATCAGTATGCTTCTTCTGGAGGAATGAATCCTGCCACGGCTGCTGCGGTGGCTGCAGCAAAGGCTCGGATCATGCAGGCTTCGATGATTAGCAAGGGCATCGGGACATCGGCGGCTGCTGGTGCGGGGCGGCCGAACCACCTGTTGCCAAAAGCGGGTGTTGCTACGGCAGCTCACATTGCGTTGGCCCAAGCTCAAGCCAGATTGTCGAACTCCACGGCGACGGCAGGCACCAGCAACAAGAACAGTCAGGTGCAGACCGAACTGGAAAGGCTGGTGGCTTTGCTCAGTTCCAAGGGCAAGGGCAGCGGGAATGTGGAGGAGGTGGATGAAGAAGATGAGGATGAAGACGATGACGAGGATGAGGACGAGGAAGACGAACTGGAGGACGATGGCCAACAAGACGCGAACAAGCGAAACGGTTCTGTTCCGAATCTCAATGCTGTGGCTCGCCCATCCAATCCAGGTGCTGTCAACGGAGCGACTTCTGCGGCCCCACCACCGGGACGAGCACCTCTGTCACTCTCGGCGGCAGCAATCAATCCCCCTTCGGTCAGAGCGGCGACAACAAGTGTCTCCAGCAAACCAAATCCAGGCCCTCCTCCACCAACAACGCCAGCAATACCAGCTTCAAGCTCGGGCCCACCATCAACTGCGATCCAGACGGAGCTGCAGCGGTTGATTGCGAGTTTGCGTTCAGACACTCCTGACGGGGACGATGAAGACGACGACGATGACGATGATGATGATGACGATGATGACGAAGGGTAGCACGGCAACCTGCGCGCGGAGGAGCATGGTGTTCTGTGTCCAGCCTTGTAAATGTATTCGGTCCTTGTGTCTTGCTGTAAACCTGTTTGCAACCCATCTGTGTGGAGAATGGATGTCCGGCCTTTGGTCTGTGTCACGTGGGAATGGATGAATGCCGCTGAGGCGGGGTCGACTCGATGGAAGCAAGCTTATAGAAAAGAGCCAGCTGCTGCTCCAACCAGCCAGGCTTCCTCCCACTCTGGCCTCAGTCCTCGCGCTCCAACTTCCTCCGACTCGTCTCTCGTCTCTCTGCGCTCTCGCTTGCTCGTGCTTCTCGTCTCCGGCTACGTCTTTGTGGGCTGGCTGCGGTTTCCAGCCGCACGAGGTTCGCATTGGATCTCCGTCTCCTGTGTACCCGGACTCACAAACACCTCCTCCACCCTGCTCCCACAAGATGAATACCAGCAGCAGCTACCTCTATCAGCCAGCCGCCGCTGGGCCATCCAGCCGAATCAGCTCGGGCGGGTCCATTCCGACTTCTCGAGCGGCCGCAACAGCAAAGCACAAGGCAGCGCTCGCTTCCGCATATCAGGAACTCAGCAAGGAGCTCCTGGCCTCTTCTCAGCTCAAGACCGTCGGCAACTACACCTTGGGCCGGCCCATCGCTGAGGGAACCTTTGGCAAGGTCCGACTGGCCACTCACAGACTCACCTCTACCAGGGTCGCCATCAAGCAAATCCCCAAGTCGCATCCTTCGTCCCAAGCCGCAGCCGCAGCCCTCACACGAGAGATCCATCATCACCGCCGCTTGCACCATCCGCATGTCATCCAGCTCTACGAGGTCCTTGCGACCGAGTCGTCCATCTGGATGGTCTCCGAGCTTTGCGCAGGCGGAGAACTGTACGACTACCTGGTCGAACGCGGCGTCCTACCCGAAGCAGAGGCACAGAGACTCTTCGGCCAGCTCTGTCTTGCCGTCGCATACATTCACGACCGCGGCATCGTCCACCGGGATCTCAAATTGGAAAATGTCCTTCTGGACGAGATGTGCAATGTCAAGCTGGGCGACTTTGGGTTTACGAGGGAGTACGAGCGGCGCAAGCTCATGGATACCTTTTGCGGGACGACAGGGTATGCGGCTCCAGAGATGCTGGCTGGAAAGAAGTACACGGGTCAAGGTGCGTATGCTCATCACGCTTCTGCGGAATCACGATGATACTATTCTTACCAAAGACGGCTTCCATGAACGGTCTCGCAGAGGTGGACATCTGGTCGCTCGGCATCATTCTGTATGCACTTGTTACCGGTTCACTGCCCTTTGACGATGATGACGAGGATGTCATGAGGCTCAAGATTCTGCAAGGCGACTATGTGATTCCCGACGAGCTGTCGGAAGGTGAGCATCACCGTCGCGCTTGTCGATAAACTGGGACCACGGATCGCAACTCACAGGTATCTGGGGTTGTCATCAGACGCCAAGGATCTTATTCGATCCATACTGAAGCAGAATCCGAACGAGAGATTAGGAATCCGCGCCATTCTCTCCCACCCGTGGTTCACACGTATGCCGCAACCACCACCAGGTCCAGTCCACTCCTCCTCCTTCGGAACTGCCAACAGCGATGCGGGAAGCTTTATTGCAGCTGCCTCTAGCTCCGCTCATGAGGTGTCATCTGCGGTGAGAGAACGACCTGCCAGTCGGACAGCGGGCCTGATCTCGGAAATCTTACCGCCCACCACGGAGGTAGACGACGAGCGCAGCAATACATCTACTTCCCTACTTGGCAGAGACGAGAACGAAGGTGCGGAAGAAGGGGAGGAAGAGCCCGTATCAGACGAGCCAGACGTGGGTGTCCATCATGACATTCACGGTACCTCGGGCCAACTGGAGCCTGGTGAACCTGGCACCTCTTCATTGGGACCTAATACCCTATCGCATCTCTCAAACGCGTCGTTCGTCTCCGCGGTCTCGGTATTAGACTCGATCACTGCGACTTCGTCTATCGCCTCCACGTCTACATCGACCCGTCCATCGATAGAAGATGAGGAGGACGGAGACACCCACGAGAGGGGCAGTGCATTGTCGGTATCAACAAGCCCCACGACGGAGGAGGGCGATGAGGATGCTGTCAGATCTTTGGAGGAGGTGAAAGAGACACAAGCGAGCGACAACCACAATCATTCTTCCAGCGAAGGGGTCTCAACTCCTCTAACAGGTGCCTCGACGAAGGCCATCCAGGCTCTGCCCGATGCTCATCCGAACTTACCTGCGGGCGGAGAACGGACAAGGAAGCTTTCGGCAAACGACGCGTCAGGTCTTCGCATGCTGCGGAACGAAAGTCAGACTACCATACGTCGAAAGGACTCTATGGGCTCGGGTGCTTCTGATCAGTCCAGGAGGGCTTCCGCTGCCTCCGGGCTGAATTTCTCCGTCGGCGGGAGCACAGGCCCGAGTGTGAACAGCGCAGCGAGCGGAAGCATGCCAGGAGGCGCGGGCAACACCGGCATTACCACCGCAGGTGGACCAAGTGGTATTGGCGGACCTTTACCAACCCATCCGGAGTCCCCATCATCTCCTTCAAGCGACTTCGACGAGCAACCCGAAGATTCGAAATACGCTGCCCAAGCTGGTGCAGCTCTCAATACAGCCAACGAGAACCAACTTGAGGAGGGTGATGTCACTCTTCGACAAGCGGCGCCCTCGTCGAGCCCACTTCTATCAACAGCGCCAGACTCTGTTGACAATGCGGCCACAACCGCAACCGACGTGATGTCAGGTTCAACTTCGGGCGTAGTATCTGCACCAATTTCAGCGAGGAAGGATGGAGGCGAAAGCGGTCTTGCCAAAGGACACTCTCAGAATTCGTCAATGTCCCTCACTGGAGGCCCGGGTACAGGTCACTTCCGCACCCCGTCACGCACAAAACGTCGATCCGCATCGTCTATAGCGCTGTCCATCGCTGACAGCGGGACGCACCACCAACATCCTCTGCATCAGATTGGCGGTCTCGGTTCGGCATCGTCCTTTGCACGCGTCGATTATGTCTCGCTCATGACGCAGCTTCAACCAACCTTGTTCTCGACGCCATTGGAGCAACGGCTGTTGGTCCAACTTAGCACGTTGGGCATGGATGTGGGTCAGATTGTCCACAGTGTTACTACTGACGCATGCGACGCGAGCGGAGCAATGTGGTGGATCTTGAAGAAGAAGGCGGAGGAGAGAGAGCGAGACAAAGAATCGGAATTGGAAACAGGTGAACTACCCACAGCGGGGACTGCAGCAGGCGGACTATCGACGGAAGAGTCTCCCACTGAATCTGCAGGGCTGCACGTTAATACCACATCTTCATCTTCTCTTCCGTCCGGCCCAACTCTGAAACCTTCGCAAGCAGCCGCTGAAGGCGCGCGGACAATGTCACCGCCTCTACCTCCCACCCCGCACTCCGGATCTCTGAGTCCGCCTCCGCCCCCGATCCCGCCCAAAGATCCAGCTCGGCAAAGATTCGATAGCGGGTCGCTGTCAAGTCACACTGCGACAGGCAACGCTAAAGTCCAGAGCGAAGAACCGGACGGTCTTCCGAAATCTGCGCAAGATTCATTCCGAGAGCATCTGAGTCGGTTACCGGGCTCGTCGGCGATGGCGGCCTTGAAGCAATTGGAGAGAGAAAAGAGCCTGGCCGCCGTGTCAGGTCAGAGCAACCGCCTAGTCGTCAGCCAGTCGGAGTCATGCCTGTCTCCCGGTGCTCAACCTTCCGACGCCTCTGGACCTCCAAATACGAACGCGAGCGGCAGAGCCTCGTTCAGTGTAACTGAAAGGTCCTCTTCAGCCGCTGCACCTGCCGCACCCACGAAAGTCTCTGTCGGATCTCCTCTACGGGTTCAGGCGGCATCTGCAAGTGACGTCAAGACGCCATCAATGCCGACGCCTGCATCAGCGAAGAAGTCCACCAGCACCTCGAACCCGCCAACACCTGTCAGTGGAACTCCGACTAAGGTCGGGTCGAGACCAAAGCGTGGCGCAGATCGACAGAGGACAAATTCACTGAGTATCAGGACTTTTGCCAACGCTTTCACCAGCAAAGGCAACGCTGCTGACAGTGCACAGTCGCCCGCGGGGGAGACCACCTATCCTGAGCGAGCCAAGTCACCGGTCTCGGCATTGTTCTCTCGCCGCGGACCTTCAAGCTTGATCGTGAAGGCTGGACAAAGCGGCGGATCAGGCTCAGCCAGCTCCAAAGCTCCAGAATCGGCCAAGTCGTCTTTGAGTTCTGCTGCGCCTAAGCCGGATCCTTTTGCAGCTTCAATCGCTCGGGCAACCAGTCTGTCAGGAAAGAAAAGCGAGGCGTCCATGTCTTCAAAACCCGCAGTCTCAGTGCGCAGCCAAGACGCTGTTGCAAAGCCCTCACCTGCTACGGTTGCATCACCATCGACACCTCAGAAAAGCATCGCTTCCGTGAAGCAGCAGCCTGGGAAGCCTAAAAACGATTTGCCCTCTTCAGTATCCCAGGATACATTCAGCACGGTGAATTCCGAATCGTATGAGAAACGATCAAGAGACCGCGGTGAGGATGCGCAATCCATCAGGAAGCAGCCGCGACGGCCGAAGAGTTCTTTCCTGTCCACAGTTAGGACTTGGCTCAATGCAGACGAGAGACAAGCCAAGAAGCAACGCAAGAAAAAGTCATCGAATCAAGCGGCCGCGTTGGCGATAGCCCAAGCTGTAGCTGGTCAGCAACATTCGCCGTCATTACGGGGGAGTGGCAGCGTATCACACTCTCGCACTAACTCAGCAAGCGTGTCCGGTAGCGCAGCACGGACCCACCACGGTGGGACGGGATCGATCCGGGGAGTAGCCAGACAGAACCCATACCCACCTGTCAGTCCCACAGCACGAAGGTCATTGATCGGAAGTGCCGCTATCAATCCTTCCACTACCGTACCATCTTTATCTAATCGAGGCAGCGTAAGTCGACGTAGTTCAACAGGCTCCACAATTCTGCCAGGTCATTTGTCCAGCACAATCAATGCGGCAAACCTCCCAAATGTTGCTGAACGCCCGACGAACCTCCGAAGACAAAGCGCAGGTAGTATCACTCCGACTGGTACACTTTACGGGGATCCGTCTGCGAATCCGTATGAGCCATCGGGAAGTAGCAGTCTGTTCGCGGCTCTGGCGGCGCAGCAACAATATTCCACGCGAGGCAGCCGACCGTCCAGCATGCACTCGTTCTCCGCTGCACAGCAGCTTCATCCGCGCCGCTTACCCGCTAAAAGTGGCTCAGTCAGCTCTGCTAGTTCACTCAGACGGCCGCATGAAATGGCTGTAGCCAAGAGCGGGTCGAATCCAGGATCTTTCAATGGTGGTAACGGTAACAGTTTGAAGTCTCTACACTCTCGTCGGTTGAGCGCGGATGGTGGCACTGTTGTCGTCAGGAGGCACAAGAGCGGATACGGGCTAGCGCTCGGTGTCCAATCGAGCCACAGACATCATCGCACCGGTTCTGGTCACTCGCGAGCCAGCTCACCCGGCCCGAGCATGCTGGGAGAAATTGCACGAGAAAGAGACGGAGAAGAAGATGCGGAGGCTGCTGTGAAGCATGATGCTGGCGCATCACCAAGTCACAGTCCCCCTCGGACACGCTCCGGAGCTCGCGCAACAAGCGAAGGCGACTTGCTTTCCGTCCCAACGAGTTCCCTGCCCGGTCAAGACGGCTCGGACGTCAGCAAAGCCGGACACCCAGGAAGCGGAGCAACCAGTCCTGTCTCGACACAAGGAAATCACTACTCAACTCTGTTTGTTGCACACAAGTCACGATCACCTTACAAGCCGCCTTCTGCGAACCACGCACTGCAAGGAATGATACATCGTGCGAGCGTTGCGAGCGCCAGCCAAAATCAGAAGCAACAAATGTCGAACCATGCAGGGCCGAGCTCATCCGCGAGCAACGATGGTCGCAATGTGCCTTTGGGCACTTGGCACCGGAGCTGGGGCCGGCCCCCACCCGGCTGGACGGGTCCAATAGATGACTCGCCGGTCACGGCACTGACAAGGAAGGATTCGGATCGCAAAATCCGTGACGTCTTTGCTCGTCCCCAGCAGCGTCGGCTCAATGAGTTTGGTGTCGCGGATGACGAGGAGGAATGGGTGGATGAAGAGGAGGAGCCATCCTATTGTGGTGGGCTAGGACAGCTTGACGCCTCTAAAATGCATGGGGTTTGGGGATTATCCAGGCTTGGCAACTCTGCGTTTGCAAACGGGCCTTCGACATCCACGGGAGCGGCTCTTGCGCCTGGCTCATCGTCTCCTTTGCCTGGGCGCGGCTTCCGGCAGTTTGAAGGCCTGGGATCGCGCGACGGTCCGCCTTACGGCAAAACGTCTCAAGCGTTTCAGCCAATGGGAGGATCGGCAGCGCTTCGAGGTCTCTTTGCCCCACCGTCGCTGGGGAGCGACATTCATCCTCGAACCACCGTGATTGCTGAGTCTCAACCGACGTCAACCAGCTCAGTTGGCGCCTCAAAATCCGCCGCTGAAGACGCGTCTGGGGAAGTGGAACAGAAAGCAGACTCTGATCTCCTGATTAACGCTTCCCCATCAACGCACAGCCCCGACGGAGATGGCACCAGCGCTGCGAGCGGAGCAGGATCTCCCAACGCTGGAACTCCCTTTGGAATCATCGCGGCCGGGTCACGACGTCCCGCCGCTGCGGCTTCAGCTTTTGTATCCATCGAGGAGGGCGAAGAGGAAGAGGACTAAAAACAGTTTCCTCCCACATGTCATACCGTACTCGTTTCCTTTCTGAATTGATACCCTACCGCATAATCGCGTCTCAAACACGAGCTGACAATTGTCGCAACAGACGATCGAGTCGCGGCAGCTTTGACTCCTATTTGAGCCTCTCCCAATCCTCAAGCTGGCCTGATCCTCAGTATGTCGTGCTGCGCAATCATCCAGCAGATCCAAGTATCGACCAGGTGACTTGCGAAAGAGACATCAAGAGTGCTAAACATGCAGTGACAGGGCACACTTAGGCAGTGGTGGGGTCCTTGGTGAAGCGCAGGTAGGGCTTGACGATTTCCACATCGGGGAAGAGGCGCTTGACATCATCACCCTGGACAGAGGGGTGTACAATGACCTGTGGGAGCGGCAGTAGCCGAGGCGATGAGCGCACAACTCCAAAAGCGTGCACGCGTCGCAGAGACTCACTTTATCACCCTTTTGCCAGTTGACGGGAGTGGTAATCTTGTGCTTGTCACCAATTTGGAGAGAATCGATAACTCGTAGGATCTCATCGAAGTGTCGTCCGGTCGAGGCAGGGTAAGAGATCTTCAGTCGGATGACCTTCTTGGGATCAATGACAAACACATCGCGAACTGCACAATGTTGTTCGTACAAAACGACGCCTCTGGAGTCAGTGTTGAAGATGACGTGGCTTCCCGACGCCGCATCCGAAGCTCACCAGTGAATGGAATGCCCTTAGCATCGACGTTGGTAGGGTCGAGAGCGTCGAGCATGTCGTACTCGGTAGCGACCGTGCGGTCCTTGTCACCGATGATGGGGAAGTCAACGTTGGTCTTGCCGACCTCGTTGATGTCAGCAATCCACCGGTCGTGCGACGCAACATCGTTGGCTGACAGGCCAATGACCTTGACGCCGCGCTTCTTGAACTCGGGGCTCTTGCGCGCTACCTCACCGAGCTCGGTGGTGCAGACCTGGCCACAGCACACGATGAAGATCACGGATCAGGACGAAGCATCTTTTAACATACGACCATTGTTGAGAACACTTACAGGCGTGAAGTCATCTGGGTGGCTGTAGGTCCAGAGAGTTCCAGTTGGACAAAGCAGGTCAATCATTTGTGATATCACTGCCTGCAGAGCTGAACTTACGAGAAAAGAATAGCCCAAGAGTCTCCAATGTACTCGTGGAAGTTGATGGTGCCTTGGGTGGTCTGCAATGGGCAGTTGGAACCTAGTAAGCAAACCGGATCCTCATGACCTGCAACGAGCGCATCTCACCTCGGCAGTGAAGTCAGGGGCGACGGATCCAAGGCGAAGGTTAGGCATCTTGTGTGACGGAGACGATGAAAGGATTGCTGGCTATGTGTTGGAGCGATAGTAACTTCATGCAGTTGCATGGAGCTCGTTCTTATACTAGTCTCATCTTGCTCCTCTCTCGTCGTCTGTGCACATTTCTTCTCAAGCACGCCATTTCAGCGTTGGATGAGGCGACTCAGCTCAGCACACAGCGGTGTCTCATCCGCAATCGTACGGCCGAATTGCGATTGTCAAAATATTGTCCACAGTACGGCCGAGAAGGAAACATGGCTTCCCCCCACCGCCCAGTCATCACGTGACTTCAGATTTTTGCAAAGACGTTAGAGGTACAGTCGAACCTCAATAAAAGTTATGACACTCTCAAATTATAATTCGATTGAGTTATGGAAAATTGTCGGATCGGAGTCCGCTCCAGTACAAAAAGTTTCCCCAGACTTTAATCTGGGGTTCTGTCCCAGCGGATCTTACGGCCGTAAGTTTTTCAGCTACATCCAAGTCATAAACTTTCTCAAAATTCGATTTTCTGGCCCAGATTTTTGTGCATCGGGCGCATTCCAGGTTCTACGTTTCCTGTCGAAATCTCATCCTTGTACCTCTTCTTGACGACGACTTCAATTGAGACGACTTGAACGCTTTGGGCCGGACTTAAGTATACCAGAGTGCTCGTCGTCTGGTTCGGACTTATGGTCCCGTGATGCTGAACGACTGCATCGACTATCTGTTCCCTGCCGCACGCGAAGATGTGGCGGATCTCCACGCTCGCCGAACATTCAGCAATTCAAAGGCAAGGCCAGTCCAGCACCTACTGACCTTCCGTTGTACACGCGTGACTCACTGGCCCGTGCTGCTGACCCTTTCGTCTACCTTCTGATCTGTCCTTCGCTGATTGTCTATCCTGCAGTTCCCGCCGACGGACATCTAACCTGCTTTGTCCCATCTCTCACAGTCTGCCAATCTCAGTGCCGATCCTATGAACCGCATCTACATCGACTTCCTCCTCGAGTACCGCCCCTGCTTTCAGTGCGACACCTTCTGGCCACTCGTTGCCCGACGTTTCCCAGGCAAGCCCGCCAAAGCGTCAAGCCCCCGCACTTGCACTCCCTGCATCGATGCCTCAGCACGCGGACGCCCTCTCTGCTTTCAGTCTGCCTGCTCTGCGTGGCATCGCTGCCGCATACTTTCCCGGGCAAGGTTCCAGTCGTATGGCACGAGCACAGTTCGTATCTTGGTTCCTGTCGCAAATGGTGGAAGAAGAGGTGCAGACCACCGCATATGGTAGCCGCCGAGGCGGATCGGGCTCCCTGGGTGAAGCCACCTACTTATCCCATACCAAGATGCGGCAGCGGTATGGTACTGACCTTTTCCAGGCCTATATGGATAGCTCAGCACGACGAAGCGACGCCCGGGTTCACAATCGTCATCCGGATCCCTGTCCGTCTCGCCGTAGTGAGTGCGGGTTTTCGTGTCGTCTTCTTTTTGCACCAACGAGCCAAAGTGACGGACAATCACCCTTTACAGCAACCCTGGCCACGGTTGCTCCCCATGCATCCACGATAGCCACTCCCGACTTCACTTCCTCACCATGGCCGCAACCGATTTCGCCTAGTTTCCAGGCCGACTGCCTGGCACGATTCCGAGCAGCCACCGACATCGCTGCAGGACCAAGTTGTGCCGTGTGCGCCAGACGGACCTTCACCCAAGACATGCTCTTCACGAAATCACATCTTTCCACTACGCGCATGAGTCGTACTAGCGTCCACCTGGAGATCCTTCGGATATCCGACCCCCACTGTAAGGATTCCGACTTTACCACGACCTCTCCACCTCTTATTCCCGACCTTTC
>LAXH01000175.1:21810-34904 GCA_001006505.1 Tilletia horrida | reverse complement strand
GGCATCGCCCTGATCATGTACATAGTCTCTTTGCTTCGATTGGATGAGAATTGAGCGACTTTCAGACTGAAGGCATTCTGTAACATGGTACTACCCTTTTCTTTCGTACGCGTACTTTTGCTCTCCCTCTTTTTTTTTTCTTTGCCCTCAACTTTACCACGGATACCTGAACCTTCGCACGCGCCGCGGCCGCAGGCCTCCACACCTAACTACTTGTGTTAGTAAATGTTTGTGCGTGAGTTGAGCTTTGCTTGTTGCTATGCAGACGGTCGTCGCATCGCATCTTCGTCCTGACACATTCCAAAGACTCAGATCTGAATGACTACTTCCTTCCATTCAGAATCGAAATGTGTCATCATGTTCGGAATGCCGCTGGTACATATGATTGCTGTTGATGAGTACGACGAGACGAAGTGGATGGTTTGATGCTACAGTCTGACGAAGTATCGCTCTTCGTTTTGAGAAAAAGGATGGGGTCCTAGGCACCTGCTTCTGTTTGGTGCAATGAGTTCGTAGTCTAAGAGGGGCGGGCGCCAGTGTCGTCTCGCTTCGTCAGCGTCGACGGGCTCCTCCCCAGCAGACGGCATTCGCGACAACCAAGCTCGCGTGCTCGTCTGCCGCCCACCCACAGCGCTCGAGCTCGTGCACGCCCCTGAGCCGCTTCCCACTCGGGCCGACGTCCCACGTGCTCGCCATCGTGCCAATCTCAGCACCTGTCTGCCGGGCCGTGAACAAGCTCTTGTTGCTCGCAATCGCAGCCGAGGCAGTGACCGTCTCACTCGACAGGGCTTGACCCGAGATGAGGAACGTCGTACTGAGCCGCAATCCCGGCCCCTCCTCCTCCTCTACTTCTTCCTTATCTGCTTCCATAGCTTCTTTGTTGCCTCCTGCCCTTCCACTCTCCCTCTGCGGGCGGGCTCTGCTCGGCGACGATGGTTCCGGCGGAGCTGTCGGTGCAGACGTTCCGGATCGACGGACTCGCTGCGCGGCGATCAGGGGCGCATTGTATGCGCCTGGGGGTGGAAGAGCGCATGCCCACTCAGCCACCAGGGGCTGAGATTGGGCAATCTCAGCGGCCAAGTATTGGAGCGAATTCCGGCCCTCGTCTGTAAAGTGAGAAGACAATCCGTCAGTCAGAAAGAGGTGCGCTGTCAAAGTGCAAGTCGCGAGGGCGGGATTGCCGTCGGGAGGAACACTAACTGGTCAGCATGGCCACTGCGTTAAGCCGGGTCATTGAGCTAGCAGCTTTGCCGTCCGGTCCGGGAGAGCTGCGGAGCAAAGTCCGCATGCTGACCTGTTGCGCCGAGGACATTGCTGATGGGTAACCGCCCGTACCCCCGCTCTTGCTCTGGTTCGAAGCTGTAGAGTCGCCCAGGCCGTTCCCGCTCGCGGTGCTGCGACTCGCATCTCCGACCGTATTTCCCTCCCCGTCGTGCCGTTTCGAAGAGGGGAGCTGCCTTCGGGCGCGCTCCCTGTCCGCCCGCCAAAGCGCAGCATTCTCCTCGATGCGCGCTCTCAGCTCATCTCGATCTTGCTCTTGCGCCATCTGATCGAGCTCTATGAGCACATTTGCCCTTGCGAGGTTGTCCCGCAGCATGTTCTGTCGCTGGGCGAGGTATGCTCGATGCCGGAGCGAAGCCGTCTCCTCCGGCGAGGGTAACGGAATGCCCAGCATCGGATGACTTTCCGTCCCGCTGGCATTGATACCTCGTCCTAACCCTCCCTGAGAGCAACCCGAAGAGGTTAAGACTGGGAATGGAGTGAGACCGCTCTTTGAGCTGTACACGGTCGGGTCGAGCGGGGGAGCTCGATGGCTGGGTATCGCCAACCCAATCTGGACGTGCGCCTTCATCCTCTGATCCCGACTGGCCGCCAGACTCCGCGCGCTCGGTTCGCGCGTGAGAAAAGCAGGCAGAGCGGGTGTACTGCTCGGAAGTACATGGCCGCCGCCGGGTGATTGTGGAGGAAGTAAGCCCTGGGCCTGTAGGAGCTGGACCGCATATTCGACACTTGATTCGGCGCTGGTCGAGTTTGTGGGATACCGTTGGGATTGCGGACCGTCTGCAGAATCGCCGCCGGCAGTTTGGCTGAAGGTGGCCTCGGTCTGAGAGAGCGTGGAGCTCGGCGCCGTGGGATCGTGGTGAGTGCGGGGGGCAGGTGCGGGAAGGCCGCAATCACCCCTTTGAGTGGAAGACGAGCCGTACTGGGCGTTGTGATGATGGACACGGGTAGGAGTTGACGGACCAGGCTCAGCATCAGAGCTCACAGCTGGTGTCCTGGTGGAGGAGGAAGGGATCGGAGGGGGAGCCATATCGGTGGTGAATCTGGCATGTAGGCTGCTCCCACCCCAGCGTGGTGGTGGTGGTGGGTTGCTTCCAGGCTGGAGTCGGTTCGGGAAGGAGGCATCGACAGAGAGGGAGCTCTCCCCGCCTGTTGTGAGCGAGTTCGAGAGGGAAGTATCGTGTCTGGCTCCGGAAGGGCCGGCAGCAGCAGCGCGAGCGGCGAATGCGGCTGATCCAAACAGGCCATTGGTCGGCAATACCCGATGAGTGACGGTGCGAGTCATGCCTCCTTGCGGCTGTTGATGTTGCTCTTGTTGTCGCTGCTGCTGCTCTGATTGAGCCCCTTGGCCTGGCCGTGCTGGGTTGGCAAAGAGGGAGAAGCCGGCCAGGGAGCCATCGAGACCGGAGGAGGAGGCGAGGGATATGCTCAGGTGGGAGGGTGCCGAGCTCGAGTCTTCGGTGCTGAAGCTGTCTCTGGCTCTGTTGATGCCTGGAATGGCGGGCGCGGCAGCCTGGTTGACTGGCGTCTGCACTGCCATGCTTGGCTCGTTCTCTTGTCTGCGTTGGGGTGAGTGCGCAAGGCTCGCTCGTCGATCGACTGGAAGCTGTGTTGGGAAGCTCATGTTGCATGCCCGCTCACCTTCCAACTTCCAACAGGACTTTTCATTTTCAAAACGCGCGGTCACTCGCAGCTGCTGTGTTTTTGAGACGCGTCGACTATTGCTGGTTTATTCGAAGACCAACACCTGTCACTACTGTCCTTCATCCTGGCAGTTCAGTACAACGTACATCACAGCGTCCATGCACATCAATAGTGTCCCCTTTACTAATTGTAGTACATGAAGTATCGTCTCGTCTTCTCTTCGCTGGTCTCTTCGTACTGCCAAGAGATGTGCTTCGGCTCTTCAGCAAAGCCTTCATCCCGTGTTGGCCTCTCCAGCTGGCTGTAGTAGCCATGCACTGCCATCACAGGCACCAAGCTCCGACCTTGCTGCTCGCCATTGAGACACCGGGGAAGGGGAAAAAAAATGCAATTCCGTCAGTCTTTTGCAGCAGGTTGTAAACTCCAAATGGCGACTCCAGGAACTCACCTCTAGACCAGAATTTGCCCTGAATGCATTGTTGTGGAGAGCCAGTGGTCTTTCGACGTCGAAAAAAAAGCACCGCACTTGCTTCCCGAGCTCCTCTGCTAGTCTCTGGCGACCGATACCATGGTCAGAAAGACAAGGGTATCAGCTGAGGTTCGTCGCTGATACAAACACGGGTGCACTCACAATGTACAGGCTTCTCGTCTTCTTGTTCCGATTTGTGTTGTCTGACAAGTTCGATATGCGCAAATCTGAGCAGCTGAACAAGAAAAAAGATTCAGCGGCGGCCTGGTCACTTACCTACGACGCATCCTTTCCCCGCTTGCAGGTTCTTTTTGACGGCTCTGACGCATGCATCGACATTACTAAGTGTGTCCTGACCGACATGCGCCAGAGAGAGTCCAAGGGTCAGTGCAAATAGAGGAGGCTCAGGGCAGAACCTTGACTCACCTGGTTCACCCACTCATAGCCCCAAGCCTTGAGATGCCTCTTATAGAACTCGGTCTCTGCTCAGATTCGCAGACAAGGGTCAGCAGAGTGAAGAGAGCACATGCGGGAAGGATTCTGAAGACACTCACTGCCCGCACCGGGAGGACCGACGAAGAGGATCAGATCCTCATTTCGCTCTTCAGCAGTCGAGGGGATCAACGGAGTCGACGTGGGTGAGAAGAGCGGCAGGCTGTTTCGTTGAATCGACTCTGAAGCAGATTTGCTGGGAGCCCATCCGCTGAGTTTGTAAGGTTGCTCCTTCTGTTCATTGCAATGAAGAGTTCGTGGGGGCAGGGTCAGTCATTGTGACTTGCACCGGGACGCTTCGAGCGCTCTCCTCACCTTGTGCTCGGTAAAGTACTGCTCTGGAGTGTAGAACCGTACACCGACATTACCTGCCCATTTCCGATCGACATCGCTGTGGTCGCCGACTCTACCCGCGGCATCCCCGACATAGAAAGATTCCTGCGCATCAAAATACTGCGTTTCGATCTCTGTGATCTTGACCTCTGGAAGTGTCAGTCCCTCGGGAGCCCTTGCTCGACGTCTTGTAGATGGATTGTACTTGGGTGTTGCGCTGGGCTCTGGTAGATCTTGGGTGTGCAGTCCATTGAGCAAGACGGACCAGAAGGCGTCCCACATGCCGACGGCTGGTTTCCGGAACCGGTCCTCTCCGGTGGCAACGAGGACTACATGCGGCACCTCGAGAGCAGCGCCGATGTTGGCTTGCTTGGCTTTCCAGACGGACAAGTCTCGTTCTCTTCCTCCGCCTGGTTTAAAGTATCCCTGATTGGTGACGATGACTACCATCCTGCCATGGATGCGATGTTCGTCTTGGACTTGTTTGAGAGAGTGGCTCCACATGAACTTGAAATCGTACTCGTCGTTCCGCTGCGGATGTATCTTGCCCGACTTGGGCACTACGAGAGTGCCGTCGAGGTCGAAGATGGCTGCTTTGAGCCTGCTTTTGGGATCGAGAGGAAGGCTGGGAAATGGGTTGCCAAAGATGCCAATATGGCAGGATGATTGCTGCCCAAAGACGGGGAGCCATCTGAGCTTTGTCGTTGATGACGAGGCCGAATTGGCAGCCGCCGCCGCTCCCACCCGATTGAAGATAGGTGCCACTTTCGATTCCCAATCAGGCCTCAGCTCAAGTCTTTGGAGTGGGATCCGGGTGGCCGAGTCGGACTCACATTTCATGGGCTGAGAGGCAGAGGATTCGAGCTTGGTTCGCTTTTGGGAGGCGGCGGGGTCGGACGGTGTAGATTCAGCTTTGCGCCGTGCAGATGACGATGACGATGACTCTGCTGAGCTCTGCGCTGACATGCTGGCACTCCTCAACTGTGATTCAATCCAGACTAGCTGGCCTCTCACTTGACGGAGGATCGTGGTGTAAAGAGGAGACGCGAAGGTGTCCCATCCTGTTTGCTCGGCGTTTCTGCCGGCAATGTTGTGTTGGTTTCCCCACTCACCACTCGCTGCCCTCTTCACTGCCTCCTGTCCAAGCAACTGACCACCACCATCCACCCCGACGAGACTATTCCCAATGCCATCATGACCTCGCATGCATATCATAGAACATGAGTGCACCACAGCAGCACAATCGGCATCCGTTGCAGCGCACGCCGTATCGTCCCCAAGATGGCCTTGGACCCGTCCAGGCATTGGCTCAAGCCTACCATCGCACACACGCCAGAACTCAGTCCGCTCAGCTTCCCTCAGCATCTTCAGATCCAGATCACCACGGCTACAATCATTCGAATGGACCACCAATAGCTGCTCAGTCCTCCAACAGGCCACCTCGGCCACCCTCTAGCTTGATACCCGGCTCCCAGCACGGCCTCACTGCGCTTGCCTCAACATCGGCTACCGATGAATTGGTGCACAGCTTCTCGAGACTAGGCAACAGTTCCAGCATCACACCCGGAGCATTACAAGGAGCTGCAACAGGGGCATCGCCACCATCCCCATTGAAGCCTCTGCCCTCGCTGCCACCAGCACGGACTCCGAGCCAACATCGACACCAGCAGCAAAACCAACAGCCCTACACACCCTATGTATCTTCATCCCCCTCCCTTCCGTTGGTCCAGGAGAGACCTCGCTCTGAGAGCCGGTCACCCGCATACGTTCCGTTTCCAAGTCCTCTCAGGACTGGTGCTGGCCTCCCAGACTCTTCGGCGCCGCGGCCTCAGCCGATGCAGCATGTAGGCGCAGCTCGTCCGGCCCCCGCTCCAACTTCGCAGGGCACGATGCCCCTTCCGCGCCCACCGATCCAATTTCCAGAGCCGAGAGCGCACATGCGGCCACCGACCAATCTCACACCTCCTCATTTGCCGGGTCAGGGGCCGGTACGGCCTGACTCCTCAGACTCCAGAACAGGAACTGGGCCAGTAGCGCGGCCACCTTTGAGCACGATCACACATGAACACCGACCACAACTGCCGACTCGTCCTCACTCCGATCAACTGGCGACAAGAGCCTCAGCTGCAGCTTCCGCTTCTCCGAGCTCTTCAGTCGTCCAATCTACATTGTCGCCCCGACCTCAACACCCCCACAAGAAGAGTAGCAGCAGCAACGACATAACCGCACAAGATGGTGGAAGCCACTCTGGCACCGAGAGTCCTGGCCGGACAGTGGGACTGCGCCAAGCTCTTCCTCCCCCCCTTCCCGGCCAATGCTGGGGTATCAAGCGAGATGGAACCAGGTGCACCCGCAAAGTCGGGAAGAGTGGGTCCAACACGCCCTCCAGCTCCCCGCGAAGGCCATCGCCGACCAAGAATGTGACATCGCAGCATACAGGATCGTCCCCTTCCGTCCAGAAGAAATCTCCACACTCGAGGAGAGTGGCAGGCGCGAGTCGGGGCCGTCCCATCATTCTGTCGTCGGACAGCGAGGAAGAAGACGACGACAACGACGACGACAGCTGGATCGTGCATGATTCGTCTGATGACGCAGAGTATCGAACTGGGAATAGATCATCAGCACAGCGACGGACGGAGCATGCTCTCGCGTCTGCCTCAAACTTGCTTCTACCTCCCGAGACAGAGGGCCGGAGAAGACATCGCCGCTCACGAAGTGCGGGGGCCGAGCAACCGCCTCTGCTCGATCATGCACGCCTTGGACCCAACTCGAGATCACACTCTGACAATGGACACTGGCTCGACGTGGAGAGCTTTACTTCTACCGATGACGACGAGGAAAGGGGAGGAGGAGGCTCCAGCTCTCGCACTGGACAAAGACTAGTCGAGCCTGCATATTGCTTCCAACATATATCAGAGATAAACAAGTCTCCCGGTTTTTACATTTCTCGCAACCATCACCACCACACAAGGACAGAAGGACAGCGCATCAACCCTTCATCGTCGACCGATGACTATGTTGCCTTTGTGGAGTACTTGCGTGGGCCGAGCGGTGCGCTACTTGGGCAGCAGGCACAGGCAAGTCTGAGGAGTGTCATGAGTGCTGCTCTGACGGCGGCGGACGTCAGAGGTCTGGAGAGCGCGGGGCGCAATGGTAGGCGGAGTCCTCAGGGTCAGCCGAGTAGCAGAGGCTACATGTACATCTACGAGCTTCGGGCGTTTTCAACGAGCACAGAGGTGTGGTGAGTCAAAATGCATGGCTATATAGGTCACTGCTGTAATGATCTCTTTTTCCATACTGATTTCCTCACTCCTGTTCTTGGGGCCACCAGTCTCAAAGTAGGACGGACTAGCAATGTGTTCCGACGAATGGCTGAGTGGAAGGGCCGCTGTCGACGACGAGGTGCGGGTCTGGTACTGATCGGATTCGAGCCCTCACCGCAATCGAATGACCGCACTTCTTCTGCCGTCTCACCCGCGCGAGGCCGTCCCACGGGAGGCGGCATTGAGGCTCCTGCTCAGGGGGTGATTGGAGGAGCGGCAGAGGTGTGGTGTGAAGGCATTTACGGCTCCCACAAGGTGAGAGGATCGCGTGCGCTTCCACTTTTCACTTTCCTCAAACGAGAACTGCTGACGACGTCCCTCCCTGTTTACTGCGCTGGACAGTGGGAGCGTCTCACCCATCTGGAGCTCCTGGATATTGGCAGGCGGCTGGACGAAGGCCCCTGCGAGGACTGTGGAGCCAGGCACCGAGAAATCTTCATGATCCCGCGGGACATCGGACAGGGGAACACGAATGCCATCGAGGCTGTGAGAGAGATTGTGCGCAAGTGGGAAGGGTTTGTGAGGCGACTGGTGGGCGAGGAGTGAAGGGGGAACCACGTCCACCCAGCACACGCTATCGCACCGTATGAAAACATTTATATTATGTACCGAGTTGTGTTTCTGCGAGGTGTGTGTGTGTGTATGTGTGCTGAGCTGGCTGCGATTTGTCGAGCGGCGGGCGCACGTTCTTTCGACTTCTCTCTTCATGGCGCGCAGAGAGGCGACTTGCATCCATCGGCAACGCGACACGCGGCATACAGTACATACATACGAGCCAGGCGCGTCCTAGTCGGAGGAGTCTGCCGTGCAGAAGTGTGTACATGCAGAGCCGTGTGACGAGCGCGCCGGCCATTGTGTAATATGGGCTCGGCTTCCATAGCGAGGGGGGAACATGTCGTGTGACCTTGTCCATCTCGATTTGCCACGCGCTCGTCGATTGATTGACTCCTGAGGGAGGACCTCCATCACTCTCTTCCCTACTCTTCTTGCTCAGCGTGAAGAACGACAGAGACAGAGAGCAAGGCGTGCGCCATACAACAGCGTGGTGGTTGAGCAGCTCACCATTGCGGATCCCGGCTGCGCTTGAAGCAGAGAACATGCACCTCTTCTTGCCCTACAGACTCACCGCGGCGGCTTCGCCATGGCGGCAAGGCGTACTGGCCATGCTCATCTCTGCCGCGCTTCTGGTCGCTGGCCTGACTTCAGCTGATCCAATCCCTTCCACACCGACACGCAGCACGAATCTGGACATTGACAGATTCCAGCTTGAGCTCAGCTCGCCATTGCCACCACAGCCCAGAAGCATCGCCATCACCGCCAATCTCTCTCAAACATGGACACCACCTCTCAGCACCCGCGGCCGCTTCGTGGTCGATGCAGACGGCAAGCGCTTCCGGCTCCAAGGCGGCAACTGGCATGGAGCCTCAGGCACCTATCTCGGCTCGGGCGACTATGCAAATCCAACAAATCACCACGCCGGCGAGGTCGCCTACCAGACGGTGCTCTGTCTCGACCGCGTGCCCATCGATGACATTGTCGACAGCTTCCTCGAGCTCGGCATCAACACTGTCCGGCTTCCCTTTTCCAACCAGATGATGCACGATTCCAGCATGGTGCCCGACTCGGCCCTCAAGGCGAATCCGCAGTTGAAGGGCTTGACTCCCCTCCAGATCTTCGATGCCACCATCCTCGCCCTCACCAAGAAGGGCATCGCCGTCATCTTGAACAACATGACCAACAAGAGCCTCTGGTGCTGCGGCGCCGACATGAACTCGCGCTGGAACTCGGCACAGACCACATCGCAGTGGCAATCGGATTGGCTCACCATGGTCAAGCGGTACAAGTCCAACCCTCGCGTCGTCGGTGCGGATCTGTACAATGAGGTCCGTAGGGACATTGTAACTGACCCGATCTGGGGCACTGGTGGAAACTACGACTGGTGGCAAGCCTCGTTCGACCTCGGAAATCGCATCTTGAGGGAGGTCAACCCGGATCTGCTCATCGTCGTCGAAGGTGAGTATAATGCGCAAGCGGGCTTAACGCCAGGGTACCCAGGCATCGCTTACTTTATTTCCCCATCGCCAATCGACCCGAAATCTGGAATTAGGCATCAACTTCGTAGGCATTCCTCTGAATGGACAACCCCATGGGCGACCCATGCTCCTGCCCGTCCATGGACTCAGCCACACGCTGGCCGTCCAAGACAAGCTCGTCTACAGCGCGCACTTCTACGCGTACACAGGCCCCAACAACACCGGCTCCGACTCGGGACCATTCGTCACAAATGACCCCCTCTTCCGCGATTTCTCCGCATCCGAGCTGCAGGACAGCGTCGACAATCTCGCCGCGTACGTGGCCACCTCGCTCAACGACACGCAGCAGCACTATTCTGCGCCCGTCTGGATCTCCGAATTTGGAGTCGGTGGTCGACCCGACACTCGCTCCGATGATCGGGACTGGTGGGACAATTTCGTCAGGACCATGATCAGCTTTGATCTAGACTATGCCTTCTGGCCCCTCGTCGGCTGGCAAAGGTACGGGCTCGGGGACGGGTGGGCATTGAATGCGTGGGACGAGAACGGACAGCGCTTGAGCATCCTCGATGCAGGAGACTGGCGGCTACCCTCTTGGACTGCGCTACAGAGCTCGAGCTCGGCTCGCACGGGCACCATCCCACAGACGCCCGTCTGGCGCATGTTGGCGCCTGATTGGGGCGGTGCGCAGCAAAGCACGACGCTCTCCAATGATATCAGCTGGCACCCTGGTGACACCAAGGCGTCCTGTCCCGACGGTTTGCGACTCATCGGACTCAGTCACGCAGCGAGACCGCGGGGCCTCTGCACAGACGCGACCTTGGGACGAGAGCTATGGGATTTCACCTCGGGCGCTGCCGGTGCACAGTATGTCTCCGATGACCACAATGTGCCCAAGGGCGCAGATTGGGCCCGCGGTCTCACCAAATTCCAATGCGCCAATGACCAGTTTGTGATTGGCTACGCATACACTGCCTCCTCTGGCAAGAGTCTCTCAGCCATCTGTGCACCCATCGCCAACGTCGAGGCGGTCACAAACGGACAGCCGACGGGCAACAGGACGGTCAGTTTCTCCGACTCGACTTCGGTCACCGTCTCGCACGGCAACTGGGCGCCAGACGGGAACAATGTCGGCTCCTGCGCCGACGACGAGCTGCTGGTTGGGTTCGCGACAGACTCGTCGGGTTGGCCGGCGGTGCTGCTCTGCCGGACGCTGAACTCGACTCAGACCGTGTCGATTGCGAGCAGTGCCACAGCTCGCAGCACATATGACATCAGCTTTGTAACCCTGGCGAGGTCTGTCTGGGTGATGACCGTCTGCCTTGTCCTCTTTGGCTCCTGCTGATGCGCTTGTTGACGATGAGGGCCCCGGGTCTTACCAGCCGCTGCTTTCCTTACGCCGCAATCCAGTCTCCAATCTCGTCCTCTTCACCTGCCTCGATAATGATACATCATCAACTACTGCCCTGCATTGCCTCCCCTTGTATCAATAGTCAGAAAGCCTCAATCAGATCCGCATTTCTATCTTCATGTGTAGTTTTCATTGCAGGGCAACTGAAAGTCCTAAGGCATCATATGGTTACTCGGAGGCAGCATAAGAAAGAGAAGAAGAAAATGGGGGGAAGTTTAACGGCTGTAGCTGAGAAATCAACAGAAGTGGCAGGGTTCGTGACGGGGCGGGGAGGGGAGAATAAGTCTTTAGAGGACGTAGAGGAGTGCAAACTTCCACCGCACTTGATCGGTGTCGGAAGCCTTTTCCCCCTGCGGGAATTCGTCGTCGTGAAAAGGTCGCTGCTGCTGCTGCTGCTGCTGCTGGAATCGCAATCCAAGGCCCGTCGTCTTCTGTTGCCTGCTTGCTTGGGTGCTTCAGAAGTTTGCGCCAAATCAACGCCGTGCTCCTTCCCCTCTTCTTTCTCTAAGCATTAATAGACGTTCTTTGGCGAACAGCACCTTGGCGGAAGGCAATCACGTCCTCGGACGGTCTTGAGCGGACTGCGTCCAGACTCTGGCGGATGCAGGCATCGGCGTTGACGGCAGCGACGGCGTCGGCTGTCTGAGGAGCAACAATCACACTCTTGCCCTTGGCGGAGACCACTGGAGGAGGGAGAAGTAAAGTGAACAGGCACCGAAGGTCAGCATCTGCCAGAAAACATGGTTTAAATACAGACGCCCTGCTTGCTTGCTCACCATAAGTCAACTTGACGGTCCACAGATGCCGTGTCTGAGCATAGATCATGGGGAAGACACCGTACAGCAGCGCCGAGGGAACAGCCGCAAAGTCGAGCAGAGCCTTGGGCCACTTGCGCTGGAAGCGTTGAGGAGGCTCCATTCCAAGGTAGCGGGCCGGAGGCTTTCCGTCTGGTGTCCGGATGCTGCCCTGCTGCCAGCGGCTGAAGATTGTGTTCGACTCTTGCCAGCGCACGAATGCACCCGCGAGGTGGTAGAAGTCGTGAGTCGCGCACATGCACACAGTGGCCAAGATGCCGCCCATGCCGAGTATGTTGGCCAGCCGGACGGCGCAGATGATAATGTCGGGCATCATCCAGGCGGGCTGCATTCCCGGAGCGAGATCCGTGGGGACATCGGCCGAGGAAGCAAAGGGGGTGCTGAAGAAGGCAGTGGTGCAGGTGCCCATGGTGCAGTGGCGTGCCCACGGGTCCGCCCAGCTCATGTGGCCGTTTCGGTGCACGACGGAAGGGTATACGCGGAGGATTGACATCAGGATGGTGACATGGGCAAGCATCAGGTGAGCCTCGTACAATCGAGCCAGGATGGATAGCATTGGCATCCATCGCATCTTGAGTGTGTCGTCAGAGCATGGCTCGCTTTGGGCGGTCAGGAGCAGGGCATCGTCCTCCTCGGCACGACGAGGGGTGGGCACAACGATGCCATCGTGGAAGTCCTCATAGAGTTTGACCTTGCCAGATGGTAGCGAGAATTCAGGAACCTCCCCAACAGCAGTGGTGTCGGTGCCAACAGAAGAAGTGGGAGACGACAGATCCACGTGGGCGTCCTCGATGGAGATTTGCTTCATGGGCAGGGATCCCTTCTCCAGGTAAGGGGTCTCGTCCAGCTCCTCGTCTTCCTCAGTGAGAGTCATGTAGTCGGTGTTCTTGACAGTTTGTCCGATGGCTCCAGTCAGGAAACGGTGGTAGCAGTATCCAAAGTCGAGCGAGCCCCACAGGTGGCGGCAAGCCTGCGACCAGCGAGCACGCATGTCGTTCACGTAGGACGAGACGGCGCCATTACCGGGACCACCGACGACGTTGCATTGAGAGGCGGGCGAGTAGACAGTCTCGGCGTAGACCTGGGAGTGACAACGTGGTGTCAGGAAAACCTTTGTCACTTGAACAGACCCGCATAGTCTCACTCACATTTCCCTTTGTCTCAAACATGGCCTTGCAGTAGAAGTGCATGTCTTCTCCGATGGCCTCTGGCCCGCAGTCCCAGAAGTTTGTGTATTTGACCAGCTCCAGACTGACACCGTAGGCACTGGTGGGGATCTTGCACCACGAGCTG
>LAXH01000175.1:0-21754 GCA_001006505.1 Tilletia horrida | reverse complement strand
GGGGGGGGGGGGGGGGGGGAAGAAGTTCACCGAGTTAGTTGGGATGCAAGTGATTGTGCATTTTCAACAGAAAGACCCACCAGAAGATGTCGGCGGCCCGGGTGAAGATGGGAACCTCGGCGCAGTTACGGTCGAAAAGGGTGGGAGGAACAAACATCATGACGGCGCGACGCGAGGCTGGGGCAAGGGCAAACTTGACGGCCGAGCCCAGGAAGAAGTCGGCAGCGAAGAGGGTATCGGCATCGAGGACATTGACAATAGTGTTCGAGTGTTCTCTCTCCGGCAGACGGGTGGCCATGTAGCGAGCGGCCCAGTTGACGTTGGATGCCTTGCCGGCGCTCTCGCCGACAATGTTTCCGGGGTGGAGGGAGAAGGTCATGTCGACGAAGGAGCGGCGGGTGGTCTGGTAGTGCTCGATCAGGGCCTGAGCTTTGGCGACGGCTCCGGCCTCACGCTCTTCCATGCCGAGGCAGACTCGGTACGAGGTTTGGGCCAGGGGGTGGGAAGCCAGGACGTCAAGAGTCTGAGGACGGAAGGGAATGGTGGAGTCAGTGCTCTGAGCAACTGAGCGCATGCATACATACATGCACACTGATTCGAATCAGGGTAGAGACGTACCTCGCGCAGGGTGGAGACATCTTCCTTGTATGCGGGCACGATGATGACATGCTGGACATGGCGGTAGTCGAGGACGTCCATGCACTCGCCGTCGCGCTGGAAGATCTTGTTGCGTTCGCGCTGGTAGTGGTCTGGCCAGTCGACTCGGGAATGCTTGAGGGTGCCCCAGTATGCGGCGAGCATGCCCCAGAAGGAGCGCGTCTGGCAGGCGAGGAAGACGACGTGGATAAAGACGAGGGTGATCGAGGTGGTGATGGGAGCATAGACGGGACCGAGGATGCCGAGGAGGACGAGGCCGAAGTGGGACAGGATCGGGGTGCGCTGCAAGATGAATGCGAGGGCGGCCGAGGCCATCGATGCGACGCTGCGCTTTGAGCTGGCCATACTGAATGAGGTGCAGGAGACGGGGGGGATGTGCTCGAGAGTGGTGAAGAGGAGAGAAGATGGACGAAGAAGAAGAGAAGAAGAGGAGGAGGCAGCGGGTCGTGAATGAGATCAAGCGTCAGAGACGGCGGAGATAAACACGAGAAGATGAGATGAGGTCGGGAGGAGGGAGGGCGTCCGGGTATAACTGCGTGTCGAGGTCGTGTGAGATCGTGACTTCGTATGCCGTCGGGGAAAGAGACTGCGGGCCGCTTGGAGGAAGATGAGGCAACGGAATACGAGCGGGCTGTGTGGTGGAAAATGAGATGAGCCAATCGTGAGAGTGATGGAGGATGCTGTGCAGAGAGGAGACAGAAGACAGCAAAAGGGTTCGGCAGCTAGGAATGCAAGAGTCAGCAGATGTGCCGAGAGCTGGAACGGGCAGCGGCTGTCTTGAAGGAGACGGGAGAGGGAGGGAGGGGGGATGATGGTCGAGCAGCTGGAGAGACAAGTGAGCGATCCCACCACTGATGAGCCTGGTTCCATTCGTACGCAGAGCGAGCTGCACCGCTCGGCGCTCTGAGCTCAACATGATGAGTGAGTGAGTGCACCAAGCCAGGCGATCAGGCCCGGCTGCCTTGTGAGCAAGAGAAGCCTACGGAGCGCGTAACAGCTTGTTGCTTGTGAATGATTTTGTAATTGGGGAAAGGCAGGGAGAGAGTGTTGCTGTTGCACTGCAAGCAGGGTTGAAAGCATCGCTGGGTTGGCGAAGGACAGGGAACACGTTCCCCAGTGGGTCGCGTGGTGGATGGATGGGCTCGACATCGGTCTCTTTCCATCATCTTGTTGTTGTTGTAATACTCATCTGGCGAGCAGAGACTGTAGCTCTGCTGGGAGAGCGGAGCTCAGTAGTGAGCAGAGGGAGGGAGTGAGTACAGTGAGTGGGTGGCCGTCAAGCTGTGCACGTTCGCATCTCACTTGTCCACAGTACATACAGACGAAGAAGAAGGTGGACAGACAAGAAGGACAGCAGCCGCCAAATGAGCTCTAAAAGAATTTTAAGACTTGGGTGATCATCTTCTTGTCAAAAGGCGGGCGCCACAAAGCTCTATGAGACACTGCTCCAGTGCTTGAGCAGGTGCAAACTTGACACCTCCAATTGACCTTCCCCTTCCCTTCCCCTCTAAGCTCGTTGGTTCCACAGCCTGCCGTGTTGTACGTACAGTAGTAACCACTCACCAGGGTGGTGGACGATGGGGTTCCGCGTCCTTGCTCGTTGCTCTCCTGGTTGGGACTGGCCGAGTTGTGCAGTCGGCACAACGGCAAACGCGGCAGGACCTCCTCTGCCGCAAAACCCCATTCCAATAGCGAATTCCAGCAATGAGGCAAAAACGTCGAGATCAAGCACATCCTGTACAAGTAGTACATATGTAGGCGGCCACCCATCAATTGAACTTCGCTCAATTGCCCACGTCGCCTCAAGCCCGGACAAGACAATGCAGGTTGCAAATTTAGCTGTCCACTCCAATGCACATATTCGGCAACTCCCTTGCACTCACACACAAAAAAGCCATGCCCGCACGGGTCAGACTCAAGCTTCATCCAGCTGAAGCCCCGTCAACCCAACTTTCCAAGCCGCAAGGCTGTGGGCCCTTGGATCTGAGCTCTGCGCGTGGCCTGTCGTCTTACGCCCCAGAGATTTGAAGAATTGATCAAAATTTAGCACTGACTGCGTCTATGCGACCAAGCTCGTCAGGACTTCAGAGGTGCACCACTTCAGCAGCGAATCCTGCACGTAGCGAACTCCGATCGGATGCAAGGGAAGGTCTTGGTATTCGGTTGAGTGCGCGCTTGCATCTGCTCCTAAAGGGGCGCGTCGTCATTCGCGAGCGACACGCAAAACGCGGGACCATCCCCATTTCAGCGCACGTTCGCAACGTGCAAGCCAACCAAATTTCGTGGGCCCTCCACGCGAGGGACGAGGGAAGTCTTGATAAGATCCCGATCTGTGGTGAAGGAGGGTCTGGAGGGTCTCAGTCAGTGAAGAAGACTCGGAACCTGTCGAGAGTCTCAGATTGGCAATTTAGTCGCTTCCCAACCGCCGGCACAGGGTCGATCCAATGTCGAAAGGTCGAAACACAAATTGCGCATCCTTGTGCGGAGTTTCTCGTTCGACCCCAGGCCGATGTTCCACGATGGAAGCCGAACACACCGGTGCTTGCTTGCTGGCCTCGCCGCATCTGCCGGCGCAACAAACCCAGAGAAGTGTCAGCATCAAAGGGGAAATGGCGTCAGTTTGGGACCAGAGCCATTGGCGGCACACGACAGTGTCAGCTTTGTCAAATTCGCTGTCGAACCCTGTCTGCGACTGACTGGACACCACAACCTTTCATCAGCATTCTGTTTTCACTCTGGAATGCCGCCGGGTATGCTCGCCGGGACTCCGTGCCTACAAGCTCTACCCTGGACCCCTGGTTGCAATTGCCAGAAAGCGTTGATAGCCTGCATACACGCCGTTGCTCGACAGGGCCAGTTGCGCCGAGCTGGCCCAGCAAAACGACCGAGTGAAATGCCCTGCCGGCGGAAGGAGGTGGCCTCCTCCGAGTCGTGCGAGTAACTAGATCCCTCTCCAGATCGCATCAGCGGTGCGCACGACATCCTTCATCTCGCGCGTGTCGTGGACGCGTACAATGTCCACGCCGCCGGCCACTCCCGCTGCACATGCGGCCGCAGTAGAGAAGACCCGGTCGCGGGGATCCGACACGGCCTGCTCCATGGCCGCTGATGCGTCGTTGGATGCAAGCTTTGCCACGGCCGGCTGCGACTGGTACGCAGTTGTCGGTGCCAAAAAGCGCTTGCGGCTGGGCCCAAGCAGGATGGGAAAGTTTCTGAGAGACAGGTTCGGCCCTGCGTCCTGCTGGCCTGATTCCTCCCTCCCGCGAACTTGACTGCGCTCATGAGACGAGGACGTGATCTCGCCGACGCGTCTGAGCAGCGCCAGACTGCCCTCGCGCGTCTTTGCGAAACCGATGCCAGGGTCGAGGATGATGTTCCATCGAGGCACGCCCGCACGCAGGGCTCGCTCGACGCAGATCCGAAGCTCTTCGCGCACCCCGGCGACAACGGCAGAGTCCGAGTTGTCATGGTACGTGGTGTTCGCCTGACTCGTCATCGTCCGACTGGTCCCGCGCATGTGCATCAGGACAATCGGCGCGCCTCGCTCTGCTACCAACGCCAGCATCTCATCGCCCAGCGCATTGGCCGACGAGTCCGCGTCGGCGAAGGAGCCATTGAGTTGGTCAGACCAATTTCCTCGCGCTCCAGTCACGTCGTTGATCATACTGGCTCCAGCGTCCAGCGCGGCGCGGGCAACGCTAGGACGGAAGGTGTCGATGCTGATGGTAGCCGGGTGAATGACCTGCCCAGACTGCCCGTTCGATCCTTGTGCTTCGAGCAGAGTCGCCTCACGCTGTCTGATGCCCAACACAACTGGCACCACCCTGTCCGCCTCCTCCTTCTCGTCTACATCGGGTCGACCAGGAGCGGTGCTCATGCCTCCGATATCGAGGATATCCGCACCCACACGGGTCATGTCGAGCGCCGCTTGGACCGTTGCATCCGCATTGTTGTGGTACGCGCCGCC
Organism: Tilletia horrida; assembly: GCA_001006505.1. Lineage (NCBI taxonomy): Eukaryota > Fungi > Basidiomycota > Exobasidiomycetes > Tilletiales > Tilletiaceae > Tilletia > Tilletia horrida. The sequence goes on along the minus strand of LAXH01000175.1, from coordinate 17,130 downwards.
GTCGGAGAAGGAGTCGGGCGTGGTATTGATGATTGACATCAAATATGTCCGGGAAGGGAGAGTCAAAGTGCGTTCTGCCTGTGCAGTCCGAATGGGCACGACCCGTCGCATCGCTGGGTCATGTTCGATGGCCGAGAGCATTTGCGACACCGTTCGTCCATGGACCGGATGTCTCCACTCAGGGCAGATGTCAGACAACGGTCGCAGCACAAACTCGCGCTCCGCAATACCAACATGGGGCAGCTTGAGGCGGGGCAGATCCAAGATGGTGTAGCCCTGACGAGATCCACTGGGCTCCGATTCCTCCTGATAAGCTCCGTCGTGCCAGATCATGTCCAGGTCGACCACGCGTGGCCCTTTGGGAGCTGAAAGGCTGAGTGCGTGATCTCTGCCAAGATGCGCCTCGATACTTTGGGTCAGATCGAGCAGCTCCAGCGGCGTAAGTCGAGTAGTGATCTGGGACAAGAAGGTTCAGTGGCGTGCATGAGCAAGTGATGAGAAATCAGGAGCAGAAGGCCATCGAACCCTGAAAACTCACCTGTGCCGCTGCGTTCAGGAACCTGGGCTGATCTTCAACATACATGGGGGCGGTCTCGTACATGAAGCTGGTGTCAACCAGCTCGCACCACGGTCCATCACCCGGGTCATGCGGCTGTGCGGTGGATGGGAAGCTCCATTGTTTCTTGCCCTCAGCATCTGGAATCCTTCGAGCCGATACCAGCAGGCGCAATGCAGAATGGATGTATGCTGACCGCAGTCCCAGGTTGGATCCCAAGCTGAGGAACGCAGTCCATTTCCGTTCAGAGGTGGTGATCGGTTGTTGTGCACCAGCTAAGCTTGCCGTGTTCGCGAAGTACGAGGGGATACGCTGAGAATGCGGGCGCTCCTCGAAAAATGCTCGTTCGCGGACGACTTCGACTCCTGCGGCCGAGGCCATGAGGACGGCACTCGGCTTATCCACACGAACGGCAATTCGCTCAATGACAGGTTGAGCCGGCGCTCCTTGATCGCCTTTGGATGGGTGTCCGCTTTGTTCGACCTGAAGGGCAGGATGGGCAAAGCAATAACGGGCAATGTCGGTACTCAGAGACTCTACCGTGCCGTAATCCGTCTGCTTTGCGATGTATGCAGAAAGCGACTTGACCAGGTCCCGGGGATTCCAGCAGCGAGGTCCTGCATCCGTGGTCTTCTCCTGCGGAGTGGGCTCGAAGCGAGCCGTCACCACGATGGGCTGCGTCTCTTGACGTTCGCAGTCATTGAGTCCGATAAGAGATTGAAGTCTCAGTGCATGAACGGTGTAATGCTGTCTGACGCAGACGAGACCTTTGGAGCCGTCGGTCGAAGAATTACTGCGATGCCATTGTGCGACATACTCCAAGCCGTCGGCACTCAGGAGAGCCCGAGGAAGCTTGACTGCGACAGTCACCGCGGGAATGCTGTAGTTGTCCAACAATAGGCTAGCGATCTCGTCGGTGAGTTGCTCGATTCCGTTCCATCCTTCGCGACTGGCAGGACCAGAAGCGAGCGCGAGGATGGCTTTGCTTGCGGTACCGTAGTTGACTGTACCTGCAAGAGAGTCTCTGCCATCGGTGAGGGCCGTGCTGGACAAGTCTGTCGAAATTTGCACCGTTACGATTGCGGGCTGAGGAGAGACGGTACTGCTTCGGTCCCAGAGGTCATTCAAGAAGGTGAATCGTTGTAGAGGTAGTTGAAGATCGACGAGATGGACTGTGTCTGTGGCCAGATCTGCCTTGTGCGCATGAGGCGCCGATGTTGAATATGGCATTATCACAGGATGTCTTGCGGAGTTGAGGATATGCCGAGGCAGTGCTGTCCGATGAGATCGAGCCGTTCGACTTACGAGATTGGATGCTACAGCGCTACTCGATCTTGAAGCCAGAGTCAGAATCTTACTGTATCTACTTGCACAATTGACAAAAGGGCGAGAAAAGGATGCGTTCATGCGTCGAAAATGCCGGAAAAGATGACAGAGGGCGATGTTTACCCTGATGAGAATGAGCTTTCGTAGGTGAGTGTCGTTGACGCAATATTTGCTAATGCATCTGCCTGGACGAAGTCAGAAGTCGTGCGAGGCAACCGGTCTGTGAAACTGTGGAGGTTAGTCATGGGTAGGAGAAAGGAAGGAAAAGGAGCAGAGAGGAGGGAGGAGTTGGTGGTGGGAAGAAAAGAAGGAATATCGCAGAGGGAGACAAGAGCAAAGAGAGGGGTAGGCAATTTGATCGTGTGAGAAGAAGAACACATGAGTCAGATCCACACGGTATTTGGGAGAGCAGCGCTGCGTGAGAAAAGCTCAGCAAGGCAGAGAAGATCAGCAACTAACCTAGACTTTCCCAACGCAGTGACAGGAAGACGTGTCCAGCAAGGAAGCAGGCTGGGACACTTTGCAACCGGGCCGGGCGAGTACGAGTACCAGAGACGCCTGATGAGGAGAGTTGCCTGCCCTGGCGAGTTGTCTGTCTCTGCCTTTGCTTCTTGTGGCTCAGAACGGACGCCCGCGGCCGCGGAATGGTTGTTCCGTGCAGCAAATCTCGCAACACCACGTCGCTGAAGATCCTCGTGTGTACAGTACATAGGGCGCAATTTCAGCCGCAGCCCAATCTGCACAGTGACATCTTGGGATCCCCCACCTTTGAACCATTCCTCAAGATTTTTAGCGTTTGTCGTGAACCCGAGATTCGAGCGAACTGGTCAATGATAAGCGGGTAGAAGGTAGGGAAGGGAAGGGGGCCATCCAGATAAGCGGACAGAAGAGCCTTTTGCTCACTTACACCGGGTTTCGCAGTTGCTTAGCCGTGTGTGCATCGTGCTGAACTTCTCGATGTGATGAACATTGCTGAGCATCCACCAACATCCACTCACTTTCTCCTCGGGTTCTCACTTCATTCTCCTCAGCAGCAGCCTCGCGCAGACGTTGCTCATCTTTCTTCTCGTTTGGGCCAAAGCTTCCTCAGACGGAAAGATCGACGAACGGAACATCAGCAGCGACCATGAGCAGTGGAGTCTCTCCAGAGCGCAAGGAAAAGGCAGAGGTCACTGTCACCTCCGATCGAAGCGCCAGCCCAGTCGTTGCCGGACATGGCGTCTCTCATCCGACCGAGCGCTTCTCCCCTCTTGCCATTGTCGGTCTGGCATACAGTATTCTGAACAGTTGGGTGAGCATCGCTTCGCGCAAGTTGATACATTAAGTACCGCAAATGGATCTTGCTGTGAAACTGTGCTTACTGCTTCTAGGTGCTCTGATCTCCAGGTTGCAATGGCGGGGTCGCTTTCTGTGGTCCTGCCTTCGGGAGGGCCCAGCGCCATGCTCTGGGGCTTGATTGTCTCTACGATCGGGACCTTTGCCATCGCTGCGACCATGGCCGAGATTGCCTCCGTCTTCGTCACACCGGGCGGTCCGTACCACCATGCATACCTGCTTGCGCCGCCAAGGTACAAGAACTCCATCTCTTTCTTTACAGGTTGGGCGAACACGGCCGGATGGTGGGCATTGACAGCTACCGCCTCGAGCATCGCAGGTCAATACGTGACTGGGATCATCAGCCTCCTCCATCCTGCATACGTCCTCCAGCGCTGGCACCAATTCCTCGTCTACGTCGTCTGGAGCATCGGAGCTTGGGCGATCAACCTGTTCGGCTCGATGACCTTGGATCCCATCACGCGATTCAGTATCGTCTGGTCACTCGTCGGCGCTCTGGTCATTTCCATCACCTGTCTGGCACGCGCAAGTGAGGGCCCTGCTCGGTTCCAGTCTGGTGACTTCGTTTTCAGAGCATTTGTCAATCAGACTGGTTGGCCCGATGGAGTTGCGTGGATTCTCGGATTGTTGCAATCCACCTTTGGCTTGACCGCTACCGATGGGGTAAGCACCTTTGCCGCGGCACCCAAATTAGCCATTCTGCATCCTCTAAACCCATTCTGTGTATCTTCCCGCGCAGGTCTTGCACGTGGTGGAAGAAATGCCTCGGCCGCAAGTCAATGCGCCGCGTGCCATGCTCCTTGCGGTCGCACTGGGGGCGTCGAGTAGCTTCATTGTGCTCATCATCTTCCTCTTCGTGCTGAACGACTTTGACGCGGTGATCAGCAATGGATCAGGACCTTTGCTCCAGATCATCTACCAAGCAACTCGCAACAAGGCAGCATCTGTCAGCCTGCTCATGTTCCCACTGAGTGAGTCCTGCTTCAAGGACCAGCATGTGTTTGAGCTCCTGGACCGCAGCGGCTGATCCGTCTTTTGCCTACCAATTGCCAGTGTCGATGGCTTTTGCCGCTATTGGAATCTTGTGCGCTGCATCGCGATCCACACACACGCTCGCGCAGGATGGAGGCTTGCCCTTCTCACGCTTCCTGAGTCGTGAGGCCTCACCCCGATTGGGCAGCGTGCCGTGGACGTCGATCTCACTTGTCACTACCTTGGTGATCATCTTTGGCTGCATTTATCTGGGCAGCTCCACAGCATTGGTGAGTAGGCTCCAGCCAGTCTTTGAAGCAAGACATTCTGATTCCAACGTGAGCCTTGACCTCCAGAACGCAATCTTGTCTTCAAGCGTCGTTGGGCTTCAGATATCGTATGCGATCCCCGCGGCTTTGCTGCTGATCCGCGGCCGTGGTCTGTTGGACATGGACCTTGACGAAGCCATGACCACGGATCCAGACGTCAGTCAGGCACTGGCCGCGGAGCGCAGAGACCGCCATCCACGGAAACGGCCAATGAATCTGGGTGTGTTTGGCTACGCTGTGCATGCCACCACGGTCATCTTTTGTGCAGTGACGGCAGTCTTGTGAGTGCCGACTGCAGCAGAATCATGACTTCTCGAATCCGAGGCTGTATCCGCTCTGACACGACCTTCCCCCGACTCTGCCCCAGCTTCTTGTTCCCTCCGGAATTGCCAGTGACGCCCAATAACATGAACTATACGGTGGTGGTGGTTGCTATCGTGGTGATTGCTGGGGGTTTGACCTGGATCTTTGACGGACGCAAGCACTTTTCTGGGCCGCAAGGGCTGCGGGAGACCTTGGTCCGTCTCAACACTGCAGCAGCAACTGAGCCTGTCGATGCCAAACGCAGCTGAAGAAGCATCCTGCAGTATTCTTTGCGCGTGCTGGGGGTCTCCATGTTGTACAGTACGATAATTTGTGGTGTTGTCTCAATGCCATGCATGGTCTTGCGTTACGTCATAGCACAGCAGATCTCGGAGAAAGGTCGCCGGCCAGCTTCTCTCTGTGATGTGATGATGATTCATACCAACCTCGACTCCACAAGGTCGACATCCACGAGCTGGTGTGTGTGCGCTGGAAGGGGGTTGATCGCATCCCTTCACTGACATCTCACCTTGTCGCCAGGTGCCCGCGCGTATCAGACACTCGGCATAGCATCCCAGCGGCGAGCGAGACAGTAAGAGAGTAGGGGTGGACAAACCACAGCATCTCAACATGGTGGCCCCTGTCCCCGTGGATCTACCCAAGGAGTGTCAAAAGGCAGCCAAGATCCTCAACAGCTTCGTGGACCCCGTCGATGGGCTGGACCGGCTCGTCCCCATCAGCGTGCTCGCCAAAGCAAGAGGTTTCGCCATCTTCTCCGTCATCCGCGTCGGATTCATCCTCTCCGCCAGAGCAGGATCAGGCATCGTCATTGCCCGCATCGACACAGAGCCAGATGGAAGTGGTGGACACTGGACGGCGCCGACTGCCATCGGCATCGCCGGTCTGGGCGGTGGCTTCAACGCGGGCGCTCAAATCATCGACTGCCTCGTGGTTCTCAACTCAGCAGCAGCGGTTCGATCATTTTCGACAACTGGGTCCTTGCAGCTGGGAGGCAGCCTCTCCGTTGCGGTAGGCCCAGTCGGTCGCTCAGCTGAGGCATCTGGATCCATGAACTCGAAGGGCTCCGTCGCTGCCATGTTCTCCTATTCCAAGGCCAAGGGCCTCTACGGCGGCGTGTCGCTGGAGGGTACAGTCTTGGTCGAGCGCACAGATGCCAACCTCGATGCGTACGGCAGGGGAGCCACTGCTGCTGCCATCTTAAGTGGTCGTGTCGATCCTCCCGATTGGAGTCGTCCGCTCATCGACGCCATCGAGAAGCTCACCAGGACGGGCCATCTTGCCGATCGCCTAGACCGTGCCCGGCAGGAGGAGATCGATCGTGAATACGGATCTGGTCTCTCCTTGGATCGGAGTAGGCAGCCATACGTGTCTCGAAGATCGACCCAAGTGCGCGAGCGACAAAGTCTGGATGACTCCTCCTCCAGTCTCTCGCTCTCGGAAGCCCCACGGCCAACTAGGGAACGAGATGGAAGTGGCTCGCTTTGGGGAGAGGATGATGCAGAGAACGAACAGGATACCCTAGCCAGTCTCTCGCGATCTTCTGGGCGAGCTCTGGCAGGTGTCGGAGCATCCTCGTCTCGAACAAACGCAGCGACGGGCACCCTCTTCGACACCGACTTTGACAGCAACGACAGCCCCTCCCGTCCAAGCTTCTCACAATCATCTTCCCGCATTCGCACGCGGGCCACACCGCCGCCGCCCATAAACATGGGCGAATATGCTTTCGGGAGTGCTGCTGGAGGGTCGATCACGAACACTCCCTCGGCGGGGCGACGAACACCAGGGCGTCCTGGTTCCTCAGGAGGGCGACGCACCTCGGGGGGCAGCATCTCCCTTTTCAGCCGATCAGCCACCCGAACACCCGGTGCTGTGGCTGCGGAGGACTCGTACGCGTCATACTTTGACGCGAATCATGGGCAAGGCTCAGGGTCCCCGGGCGCAATGGCTTCCACGCCAGGCAGTGCGGGCTCAAAACGACCGGGATTCCTCCGTCATCGTACTCGCAGCAGTGTGGGCAGCAAGAAGTCCTTCAGTCTGGTGCCTTCTGCGTTCCGAAAGGAAACTCCTCCAGTACCCGGCTCGCAAGCGTTCGCGGAGGAGGAGCTAGAGCGAAAGCTCAGACTGTACGACGAGGAGAATGGGCGTGGCCCCAGTGTGGGACCGGGCACCATGCAGAGAAGCTACTCCGCATCGGGTGCTTCTTCGAGCACAGCTGCTTATGCAGGTTATGGCAGAAGCAGAACCTCTCCGGGACCTGCCGCTATGTCCTACGACTACTATCCAAGCACGGGTGCATTCGGTTCGTCCAGTGCAGAAGACGGCTACGGCGAATCCTCAAGAGTGACTGACACCTCGCATCTTGAGGACACTTACGAGGAGCAGCTTGCCAGAGACTTGGCCTTGGCACGACGACCCTCGCCCACGTCGGCAGGGCCACGAAGATCGGTACGTGAGGACGAAGAGGACGACAGTCTGCGCAGACTCGAAATCATTGCCCGAAGACAGCGGGCAATCTTGGACGCCGAGGAGAGGGGCGAAAGCGGCAGAAATTCTCTCGACGAATTTGATCGAGAGCTTCAACAAGAGCGAGCGCGGTTGTCATCCAGCTCATCTACTCGCTTCCCTCGAGCGACTCCCACCGGAGCGTCTGCATCACAGATTGCGAAGAATTTGTTGACGCGGTCCGGCTCCACTTCGGGTGACGCACTTAATGGGACAAGCTCTCGTCGGGCAACAGCAGGACGGACTGATCCATTCGCAGAATTATACGAGTCACAAACGGGCACCTCCGCCGCCTCGCCTGCTGGGCACAGTATCAACAGCGGTGCCGGCCTGAATCGGCGACTTTCCTCGGTTCGAAGCAGCGGAGAAGCATCCTTGTTTGATTCAGCCGGTTCGCAGAGCCAGAGTCAATTCACACCGGCTTCGTCGGTCGGTGTACTGCCCCAGCTCCACGAGGACGGGCGTGGTCCACAGAACGACATGGTCATGGCTCTCTTCCCCTTCCAGGCCCAGGTGCCAACGGATCTCGGCTTCGCCAAGGGAGATGTGATCCGGGTGACGAAGCGGACTGCTAGCAGGGACGATTGGTGGGAAGGTGTAGACACGAAAGGGCAAAGTGGGAGGTGAGTGTGTGACATATACTGGATTGAGATCTGAGAGTTCGCGTCCCGTGATGCTGATGGTGTCTTGATCAATCTCAGCTTCCCTGCAAACTACACCTCGGACCTTTGATACCCTGCACACTTTCACGCTTTCGCAAGTCTCGTACGGACTCTGATGCAAAAAATTCCCCAAACGCTACGATTTGCTGTGTTGTTCGAGATTCGATTGTTCTCACCACGCCACGACGTTTACGCTTTTCAATCTCCCTGCAGGGCCTGTATATTGTTCGAGTTCCGATCCTGGCGTCGAAAACCGCTTTTCACTTGTTGTCTCACTACCGCTTGCATACTCTCACACGACCCGCAACGTCAGAGTAATCGATACGTTTCCCAAGTCCTTTGCCCATAGGGACTCATTTTGTACCATTGCAGAATAACGGCTCATGAAGCCCCCACGCAAGCATGGTACAGTAGAGGTGGAGGGGAAGAAAACCGAACCTGTTATCCTTGGAAAGCAATGCCTTGCCTTTTGGCCTCTGCTTGACCGCCCGCAGCAAATCCTGTACCTTCTCTATCGAGCGGTAGCACAGCATCGTCGAGAGACTTGGCTGAGGAGAGAGGGGTGTCGCACGCAGGGCATGGGGGGACTGTTTTGTCTTTGGCTGCAAAGGATGGCTTGATGATGGTGTCGATGCATTTGGAGCACAGCACATCTCCACATCCGCGCAGGACTTGTCGTTTGTTGAGAGTCATAAGAAGACACGAGGACGTCAGCATCAGAATCTCACAATTGGGCTTGTGGGCATCGTCTTCTCACCAAAAAGGTTGGTGTGGTTGCCGATGCCCTTCTTGCAGGACGGACAGATGGTGTTTCTTGAATTCTTTGCAGATCGCTCTGATTCTGCAGAGTCGTCGCCTCCTTTGTCGTCTCCAATTCGAGTGAACTTGACGTCAACTAGATTCTTCATTCTGCAGGTGGAAGCAAGAGAGTGCGTTGAGTACACAGGAGCGCCGCCACGGTGCTGCGAGATCGTGCCGTGACTCACTTCAGTTTGTGTCCCCGCGCGTTGCCAGCACGACAGAGGGTATGCAGCTTGATGTCCTTTGGCCTGCCTTCCACTTCGGACGGTGTAAGACTTGGGAGCCAGAACGCTGGAAGTTTGGACCGGCGGGCGTCGCGCTGTTCGGCTTGTATATCGTTCAGAGCAGACTCTTCTGCTTGCCGGAGCTTGAGCGCAATCAGATCAGGAAGGTGCGCAAGGGTTGAGCCGACAAGGGAGCCCCCTTCCACATCATCGCCGCCGTCCTCAGGTGCTTTCCGCTTGAGTGTCAGGGCTGATGATACCAACATCTCACAGAAGAGGGTCAGATTCTTCTCTCTGTGTGAGCTCGGAGAAAGGAACGTCCAGCTACTCACTGGCCTCTTGCTCCCTCGCTTTGACCTCTTCCTCCCTTTGCTCTTTTCTCCTTGCCTCTGCGCTTTGTATTCTGTCCCGCTCTCCCTCGATGACCCTGCCAGATTTCGAGGACGCTGTCGGCGCCGCACCCTCGTTCCGCCTTACGCCACTCTGCTCCACCTCGAACTGACGCAATATTCTTGAGCGCGCCTGCTCCTTTGCGCGTTCTTGCGCAGCTTCCTCCTCCACATCCAGTTGTGCTAGATATCGTTTCTGCGCTGTGATGTCCTTGCTTTGTTGTAGTAAAGAGTCGAGGATGCATTCCTGTGCAGACAGAGACAGACTGTGAATTATTTCCACCTTGTGCTGCAGCAGCGGACCTCCAAGAATGCGCACCTTGCAAAAGAGATGGCCCTCCGTGCACACGACTGGATTCCGGGCCGTGTCGAGGCAAAGCGAGCACATGTCGAATGCTCTCACGCTCTGGGAGGTGAGCCGGGCCGAGTTGGCGCCCCAGACGCCCTTGAGCATCTGCCGTTCGCCATAGGTGAAGTGCGTGCCCGATGAGTTGTGCTTACTGTGTCGTCCCATGGGGCAGCTCGCTGATTCGATGTGTGAGGAAGTCGATACATACAGTATGTAGTTGATGCTGAGTGAGTGGTGAGGTTGGCTTCCCTTCCCCGATCTGATCTGCCCGATCTGCTGGGACCTCCACATCGATTCCCACGCTCCCATCACCTCCTCAACCAACACCCAACTCAAGGGCTTCCACCGACTTTGGCCTGAACACCTCACACCCAGCAACAGAGAAGGCAATCCAAGACCAAGTCCATTCTTCGATGATGATGACGGCTGCTCGAGAACGCGCTCTGACTGGTGCAGATTATGTGATGCAGATGCGCGCAATGCGGTGATCAATCGTCATTGGACGGTGCCCGATCAAATCCCAACGGCCGTTGAGCTTCAGAACATAGCCCGCTTTCAAAGCGCGACGTTTCGCATTCCTCACTGATCGCACACCTCACCATCAGCAGCAGCAGCACCAGTAGCAGCCAGCAGCAGCACGGCGCATTCTGCTTGCCGCTCATTCGAGCCCAGCTACCGTCTGCCGCGTTCAAGCACGCTGACACGATGGCTTCCCCGTATTCGCTGCTCGTCCGCATGTTCTGGCTCCACGCTCACCTTCTCTTACGCGTTTCCATGCCAGCCAGCAGCGCCTTCCTTAGCCGGCAAACATCGCTCTCCACGACACAAGAGTAAACGACCTGGCCCCTTTTGAACCTCTCGTCAATCCAGACCTGAGGAAGTGGCGGCGCTGCAAAGTGAGCGCAATCTCTCTATTGTTCCCACTCGCACCGCGACTTACCTTCCTTCATCCACCATCCCATCCTCCATCTTCCCAGGTGCCGCAGCTGGACCATCCACGACATCTTCTCCGGGCGATATTGCGACTCTTCACCTTCTGCGCGCTCACTCCCGGTCCGAACCTGGCCATCACTTCTGCTTTCTGTCCTCACTCACCTCAGTCACTCATTCCCAGCCGTCCTTCTTTACTTGCCCTCTTTTGTCCTCACAGGTTCGATCTCCTCGCATAGGCAACATCTCATCTCATGATCTACTAATCACTGCTCTCCCTCCATCGTCCGCCAGCACAAGGTCATCCTCGAACATTCGCCATCCTGGCCTCCCCCTCACATTCTGGCGACGCACACAAGTCATATTACAATGGATCAAGATCAGACTTCTCAAATGGAGTTCATCGAGTCTCCTGTCCAGCCCGACGGCATTCAGCGCACCTCCCGTCCTTTACATCGAGTTCCTAGCAAGCAGCTCGGCAGTGGAAGCGGGGCAGGGTTGTGGCTGAGCGGGACCGATGCCTCAACCCAAGAGTCAGACGGCAGCGAAACCAACGGGGATGAACATCAGGCTCAGGCGCATGACTCTGCAAGCTTGCAGGCCGCTGTGACACCTGTCAAGCGCGCATCCAAACTATACCACTTCCCGGCAACCCTCGCTCGCGGTCTGCGGTTCCTCAATCCCGAGAGTGTCGAGGATCCATCTCCACACAACGCCGAGCCAGTCGCCAAGCTTCAAGAACATAACCTGCTTAGAATGTCCTCCAAAGAGGAGCTGGAGCAAACTGTTGACCTCGACCTGAGCTTTGACTTCGTCTCCACGGCGGAGCGACCTGTCCACACGGCAGCCGGTTCTCAATCGCATGCGGGAGAGCTCAATCTGCAAGAACCATTTCAGCCGGTTGGCGCTCCGTCAGACAGGAAAATCTCAACCGACTCTGTGGAGAAGAATGCCGCTGCAACTGCTGTGTCCACACCTACCAGCATCGGTCGTGCGTCCCCAGGTCGGGGTATGGCAGCCACGAACTGGGCAGCCAGGGCCGCCAAACAACCGCCCATCCCCCTCGACTTATCTGCCACCAATCCTGCCAAGCTCTCCGACGCATCGTCGGTACAAGGACGTCCGCGGGCCTCTTCACGCGCGACCAAACCCAGTCTGGATATCGGCAGGTCAGACTCGCTTCGTGCTGCCCACAGTCCCCGAGCAGAATCAGAATCACAACCGCAAGTATCGGACTCGATCAGCTTCATCTCACATCAGAGCAAAGACAGTCGCTCCTCTCGCAACTCTCGGGCACCACCCACATTACCTCCCACCGGACCGCTTCCGCCTGTTCCAGACGGCACTGCCTCCAAACGCAGCTCTCAGTCTTCTCGCATGGCCATCAAGCTCCGCAACCTCGATCATGAAGACATGAGCGTGGAAGACGATGCCAGGGAAGAGGATCGAGAAGAACTCCGAGACACGGACGAGAGCGATGGCAGGGAGCACCCGACGAAAAAGCGAGACAGCGATGGCAGCACTTACAGTGGCGAGAGTGGAGATTCCTTCCAGACTGCGGGTATCGCCAGCATCGGAAACTCGTCAGCAGAAAACATATCGTCATCCGGAAGTCAATTTGCTGCTGCTATGCCACTGCCAACAGTTCCGTCCGTCATCTGGAAACAGCGTCAACAACGGATCGAACGTCAAGTGGCGGCAGCAGCTACCACCCGCGCGAGTGCAGTCCCTGCCACCTTCGCCATCAAGTACCCCAAGCCTCCCGGAGTCGACATCGTGCCACTTGGTCAGCAGCTTCCAGAAGAATCGCCACGAGTCTCTTTCGGATTCCAATCTCCCAATCCCGGCCAGTTGCAGCGTTGGTCATCGATCCCTAGCCAGCTCGCTGCGCTTGTCGCTGCTGCCGATGGTCCGATCAAGCCGGCTCATCCTCCCACAACGCAAGGGGAGTCGATTATCTCCGCGGGCAGAGACCTGGTCAGCCCTCATGCGAATGCGCATCTGAGCGTAGTCGATACGCCCACGACCGACACATCCTCGCCGTTCTCTCCGCTGTTTTCCGACCCTGGCACCGCCTTTTCGGCTGCGACGACCATGTCCCGAAACTCAACACAGAGCTCTGCGGACCCCAAAGCGGACTTTTCTTCAGCAGATGCCATCGACAACGAGAAGGTCGGCGAAGAGACAGCAGATCAGACAGTCGTTCCGGCTCAAGCTCACACTCGGCACACAAGCACTACGACCGTTGCTATGCTGACCTCGGACTCGGAAGTAGAAGGTGACGAGGCAAGGGCGCGAAGGCGAAGACTCCCGATGCACATCTCGACTGTCAGCGAGAGTGATCACGGCAGTCGTCACGCCTCCATGATGGATCTGCGTGCTTCTGCAGCTCGATCCGGACCGTGGCCACACAGCCCTCTTCTGCTCACTCCCGATCAGAGTCGAGCATCCCGCGACTTGCTGAGCACGCGACCCAGCCTGACCTCGTCGGCGGAGACGACACGAGTACAGCGCGCAACGGAGCTCAACAGCATGGGAGGCGTCGGCCTCGGCCTCGACCTAGGCCTCGGCTCTGAGCTTGAAGAACCGAGGAGTGGGCACGCATCCCTCGCTGTACCTGCGGACGAATTCATGGCTTCCGGCAAGACGGAGTCTACCTTGCAACGGGTGAAGAGCGACTCGGGCCTGGCCAGTCAAAGGCGCCGATCAGACAGTCCCCACGTCGAAATTGACATGTCGCTGATAAGCGAGACTAAGCCCGGTGCAGCGTTGGCGATCAAGGACTTCGGCAGAATCGATGCGGCAGCTCTTCCCCATCGACGTTCAGCAGTCAACACGCCCTCCACTCTGCCGATGCTCAGCCCGCGCCCGCTGAGCTCACCGTACCTAGGTCGTATTGGGATGGAAATCAGCACAAACTCGAGTGTCGAGGCCTTCGCTTGCAACGTCACGCCACCGATGCCAAGTGCTGCATTCCCAGAACGAGTGCACGATAACGTCCAGCGTGCCGGCGAGAGAAAGAGCGAAGGCCATCTTTTGACCTCAGCATGGTTGAATCAAGCGCAACATGTCGGCACTCGGCTCTCATATCGGATCGCTCATGCATCATGGCTCCCGACTCATGTGTTCAAGCAGGAGCACCCGACTATGGAGGTAAGTGCCAGTCCCGATTCACGATTACTCGCTTAAGATGGTCATGCTGACGTGATCTTTTCTCCTCTAGGCTTCTGCAAGGCCTGTCAAGGAGAAGCAGAGTCCATTGCCCTCGCCAACTTCGAGATTCGAAGATGGCGCTGTCGAGGGCCCAATTGCTCGACGAAGCTCGGCCGCTAGCGCCAACATGCGTCGCCGACGTTCCACGGCGACAGTCAACTGGGGTCCAAATGTCGGCTCGGCTCGTAACGTTCCGCCAACCGTGGCGTCTTCCAAGACCAAGGGGCGCCGACAACCTGTCATGTTCGGCAATGCGGCTTTCAACGCACCTGCTCGTACTCCAGCGACGACTAACATGCTTCCTGGAGGCACACTGCTCTCCAAAAGTCTGTTCTATGCTGGCTTCTGCGGAATGCCTTGGCTCTGGCTGGTCGGTGGCTGGTGGCTCGGACCTGATGGGATGCTTGCTTGCACATCGAGCCGAACGATTATCTATCAAGACCAATCGGATTCAGACTCGGACGAGGACAGCGATGCCGACGAAGAGCACCATGAAGACTGGGATATGGTGGGCATCGACGAAACGACATCCAAGCCGGTCCACGAGGACCATGTCCACGATCACACCGATGGCGCCAACTTCCCGTCACCACATCTCCATCCCGACTCTGCGGCTCTGCACCGGGACGGCAGTGCGGAGGGTCAATCGACATTGACAAGTCGGACTCGAAGCGGTACCGCGTCGTCCAACGAGCGGGAGGGAAGCCCAACGCACGATGTTCCGCTGTCGCGCATGATGGTGCCAAAAGCCAAGAAGTCGGAGTCCTTCATGCAGTTCTACGAGGTTGCCGTTCACCAGGACTGGGAAGGCTTGGAGCAGTACGTGCGCTACAACCGCATTGCCGCTCTCATCGGATCCTGCGTCGTCTTCACCGCGTTCGTTCTGGCGATCTGGGGCATCGCCCGGAACTGGTAATTCATTCCCCCAACCTACGACCCTCTTGCCCTGGAACCTTCTGCTCCTTGCCTTTGCTGCCACCGCGGCGCTCCTCCCCCTCCTCCTTTCCACGAATTCAGCATGGCCTCGCCCATCCTGTTCGTCACACACTCATTCTGAAACTGCATTCACCTCTCTGTGTCTCTAGCTCACCCCGTCCTTGCCTGCAATCTTAAGCCTTCCTCTCTGTCTCTGTCGCCTCCAAGGTGCGGCTCTGTAGCTGCCGCCACCATGATGAACATTGTAAGGGAATGAACGCCAATACACTTGCTTCTCCCGGGTGCAACAACAATGATGCACACACTCTTCATCCACTCCCTCTCCAGGCATAAAATGACAGCATCGCCTCTCGCATTGCATACATAGGGCTCTGCTCGCAAGAACAAACAGTATCCCCACTCAACACGCAGTCGGCAGAGAGACAATACATCGCCTTCGTATGCTGAAGGAGGCGAGGCGAAGTCCAAAGGAAGGTGCAAATGGTGACAGTCAACAGATCAAGCTTATTCAGGAGAATTCGTACTAGATTGGAGGGGAAGAGAGAGAGAGGAACAAAGAGGGCATGGAAAGAGCGAGCGGCTGCTTGCTTCCTAGAGAGGCTCGAGGAAAGATTGGACAGGCGTGTAGCTATAATACGAAGGGCTGGATGTCCAGAACAGGTAGCCAGCACCGACGCTGAGGGTGGGAACAAAAGTCGACCCATCCGAATTGGTCCAAAGAATAGAAATCTCCTGCGTATTGACATTGTAGCGCCAGATCTGACTCTCGTAGGTCAAAGCCCGACCAGGGTAATAGAGTTCCAGCGAGGTGTCAGGACTAGCCTGCTGTACACCAGCGGCGGAAATGGGGACGACTCCTGCAAACAGGTAGGTGTTCGGTTTGTCGCTGCCCAGGTCAGTGCCGTAGAATGGTGGGTGGATGCCTCCCACATATCTAGAATTTCCCACCCATGCTGCCGGGCCGGCCGCCAGGTTGAAAGTGGATCCATCGGTCGGAACCTCGACGGGCAGGGCTTGATCGACACGGCCGACTGCAAAATTGCCGAGCCTGCCCAGACCTTGGGACCAGTAGCCCGCCAAGGAGCCGTCTGCTTTGTTGATGAGCTTGATCCGTCCTTGAATGGTAGAGGGTCGAGGCGAAGCAACGACAATTGTGGAAGTCACCGCCGGCTCTGTCTCTGTCGACTGCACGGTGGTGACGGATGTGATTGTGGGAGTCACGACGACCGTGGAGGTCTGCAGGACTGTTACGGTTGGCTGGGCCGTTGCGGTCGTGATCGACGTCTTGCGAACTATCCTGGTCCTCGGGACGACGATCTTACTGCACGCCGTCGAGGGCTCGAGAATTAGGTAATTCGGTAATCCATTCTGGCAGTGTCTGTGTGCTCGCTCTACGACGCCCAGCGGCGGTTTGAGGGCTGGATGAAGGCGAGCTGCTGGCAGTCACGGTGACAAATTGGGTCGGAGTTACGCTGACCACGTCCACTTCCGTGTTGACCACGGTCACGTTCGAGCCTGCGATGTTGGTGATGGTGACCTGCGCGGTCGTGGTTGCGGCGGGAAGAGCTTCAGTGACCGTCTTGACTACAACAGACGTGCTGGTTGCCGCGTAGAAAGGCATGCTGAGGAAGCGGGAGCAGACGATCGGGGCATCCTTGTGTCTCTGGATCTCGAGGAGGACGGGGTCAACTTTAGGCACACGATGCGGCCTTGTGCTCCTGCTACCGAGCTGGGCGGAGGAAAAGACATCGGCTTGTGTGGTCGCCGCTGCCACGCAGAACAAGGTGAAGAGAGAAGAAGCGCTTGAGATGTGCATGATGGACGAGGGGTCCACGCGAACGAGTGAGAGGAAACACGCCTGAGAAGGAAACCAGGAGATCCTCCAAAAACGGTCAGCGCAGCTTTTATACCCATGGATACGGGGTGCAGCTGGCGTTCCATCCTGTGTTCCTCATCCAACAGACATGCGGAACCTGAAATCGATATCGAGCCCGTCCTCGGTATAGAGCCTCCCTTCGCATTTTATTGTCTGTCAGAGAGGACGCAGCCTCTCCATTGCGCTGTAAGGGATCACAGGCCGCCCCACAGGGAGCAGCTGTGGCGCATACCTTGCATGTATTCATGCATGCGAGGAGTCCGGGCTGAAACAGATGTCGACATGTCTTTTGTGGTGCTCTGTCGATCGTGACTGCAAAGGGGCTGGACGGAACGGGACGGGGACGCGGGTCGGATAAAACCTCGGACAGCAGCGCCGGAACCCCTGCGTCCAGCCTGAAAAAATT
>LAXH01000174.1:0-35728 GCA_001006505.1 Tilletia horrida | reverse complement strand
GCCTTCTTCCTCTCTAGTCTGACCTCCCGACGCAACCTCCCGACACAGTCTGACTTCCCGACGCGACTTCACGACACATCTATTTCCTTAGCTTCTTCTACTTCTACAACATTGGTAGCCTCCACATCCCTTTGATGTTTCCCCATAATATTGCATACGAGGCACAGACTACCTTTTTTCTTCTCCTCCCCCTTTTCACAATTTGAAACTCCGCTCCCCACAGACTATATAAGAGCCTGTACTTCCATATTCCTTCCTTCAATCCTACGTCGATCTCCCCTCCAGAGCACAGAGTGAGAAACTTGGGACTGCAGCTATCCGCCCGTTTTTCAACACACTTGTCCTGAGAATTTTGACGTACCGTCGAATCTGTAAAGGGGCTGGTGTGTATTTCGTACAATGCAAAATCAGTATTTTTGCACTATACACAGCCGGCTGAGCAGATCCTGCAACCATATCTGAGTCTTTGCTCTACAAACAGCTGGTCTTGCGCCTGGGATGCGTGCGAACAGACTTGAGCTCACTTGGTTAGCCTGCAGTGGTCACGTGAGAGAATCATCATCCTTATGAAGAGGTTGAAAGCGTTCGCCGAACATCTTTCAAGGCTTCACTTCAGCCGCTAGTCCTGACTAAGATTTTAATAGAACCCAGCATATGTAGAAAGCAAATAAGTGTCAGGCTACATCAGTCCAGCTGCCATCTGCTTTGCTCTTTGGTGGATCAATTCCCGTGCAATTTGGCTCCGAGATTTCAGGTAGCGGAGGATACGGCCGAGAAAGCTCTCGAGCCCCGCTCAGGGCGCATGACTTGAGGGCCGCTCATGTCGAGGCACGGACTCGACTCACTCCCCCTTCGCCTTGGCATCAGCAACATCGAATATCGAGCAGCAGCACACGTCGAGTCACCTCAGCAGCAGCAGCAGCATAGTTTCCGTTTGAAGGACCTCTTCTGCACTCACCCTCTCCCGGTCAAGTTTGGTCGCAACGCTCTTACGGTGTGTGCGGTCTCAGCAACCATGGCTACCTTCGTGGATTGGGTGCTCTCATTCTTCAGAGGTCTGTTCAGCAGCAAGCACTTGGAAATCTGTGCGTGATTGAGTGGCTTCCGCAACCTTGAGGCTCCAAAGCTGGTGCTAATACGCTCGCACATGATCACAGGCGTTGTCGGACTTCAGTCGGCAGGCAAGACGTCGCTCGTAAATCTGCTGTCTTCAGGTCAATTCTCTGAGGGTGAGTCCTGCCGCAGCATTCAAGGCTGTATCTAGATAGAGCTGAAGCTGACAAACTCGTATTATTGTTCTGCAGAGGTGGTACCGACTGTCGGGTTCAACATGAGGAAAGGTGATGATCATCAAACCTGGGGCATATAGGGACAGTCTGGACTGATCTGGTTTGTGTCCCTTTGCCAGTGCGCAACGGAAACACAACCATCAAGGTCTGGGATATCGGGTGAGCAGGCCCCACACGATCACTCTCGTTCTTCTATCCATGCTCATACTCTTACTCTGTGTCTTTGTTCTCAGCGGGCAGCCAAGATATCGAACGTTATGGTCGAGATACTGTTCGGGCGTGTCAGCGATTGTGTTTGTTGTCGACTCGTCGCTTCCTATCGGCCCTACCTCGTATCCATCATCGATGGTCACTCCAGCTCCACCATCGTCGGCTCTGGCAATACCAGATCCCGCTGACGGAAGCACGGCGGCACCAGTGGTGGACCCGTGGCTGATTGCGAAAGAGGAGCTGCATGCACTACTGGAGAGGCCGTCACTAGCGGGTATTCCACTACTGGTCCTCGCCACCAAGAACGACATCAAAGGAGCAGCATCGGTGGAGGAAGTGATTCGCGTCATGTAAGTGCAAAATTCTTCTCTCGCCTGTGATGCCTCCAGGTGCTCATGTCTGACTCATCCCTGAATGCCGATGGATCAACAGGGCTCTGCATTCCGTCACAAATCGGGAGGTCTCTTGTTATTCCATCTCGAGCAAGAGTCAGGTCAACATCGATGTGACCCTACGGTGGCTCTGTGCCCGCAGTCCAATCGGCGGCGGTGGTAATCTCGGGCGGTAGATGGGACCTTCTCGTATCGGCCTAACATATACCACACGTGATGGGTGATCCATACCCCCCACCCCTCTGATAGACCGTCCCACACTTCTCTCTCCTGGCCACGCTCCGAGTTGTACATTCATCCATCACCCTCCTTCTGTCCCATCTGACTGCATCCATCCTATCCACGACTTGCGCAGTAATGATGCTCCTCCATGTTTCGCTTCGGAGTGGTGGTCTGTGCTGATGCTCGTCGTGTCCAAGTGCCGCGAATTCCGACCTGCCATGCCTTTCTTCTGAAAGATGAGCTGCCATGTCGATGAGCACGACCTCGTAGTAGTGACTCGTGCTCCGTCTATAGCGACCGGTTGCTTTGCCTTTCTTGCTTGATTGCAGCATGGCCGCTCGCGAGCCTGCGGGTCACGATGCTGTCGTGGTTCCTCCCCTGAAGCCAGATGCTCTGGTGGAAACGCTCTTGCTCGCGTCTGAGCCTTCACCTTCAGCGCTTCACAGGGCCGATTCGATCCTGACCACTTGGGAGCGGACCGAGCCCACCTTCTGCCCGCTCTTGCTTGCCCTCGCCTTCGACACCTCCTCGTCAGCATCGCTTCCAACCAGAATCGGCGCCATCATACGGCTCAAGAATGTGTGCGACAAGTTCTGGAGACCGCGCGTAGTGTCCAGAGTGCAATTCTCAATCCCGGACGACGTCAAGGCTCATGTTCGACAGACGCTGCTTGAGCGGACACTCGCGGAACCGGATCGGACCATTGCGCTGCAAGCTACGGTCGCCATATCCAAAGTGGCAAGGACAGACTTTCCGATGCAGTGGCCGAATCTCTTTGAATACCTGCAGACTCGCATGATCCAGGCTCATCACGCTCTGCAGACTAGCGCGCCCGGCGCAGATGAACAACAGCATCGACTCACTCTCTTGCGCGCAGCAGAGACAACGGCTCGCTCACTCAAGGTCCTCGCAAGTGCCAAGCTCTTGGCAGGCAAGTTGCGCATGACAGAGGTGAGCCTCGCATCTCGTCAACGCGAAAAGCCCTGATTTGTCTGCTCTGACATCTATCATCCTACTGCGCTGTAGCTGTCGAAGCTCCTTCTGCCGACTCTTCATCCAATCTTTTCCGATCTGTTCCAGTCCAATCTGCCAATCATGCCCGCAGGTTCTGCCTCAATTGACCTCGATACCCTCGGCGCTTGGGCTTCCACACCCTTCCTCATCGAACGGATCCGTACCACGCATTTGCTCCTCAAGTGTCTGACCCATCTGGCTGTCGCTGACATGGGAATAATCACAGCACGCACTTCTACCACAACCACCACCGTCAGCAGGATTCAGACGGGGGACACCGCGACGCATTCGGGCAGCAACAGTACCGCAGCGCAAACAACGACAGATACCAATCTTGCTCAAGCCTTCTTCCGCTCCATGCCCATGTTCCTTCAACAGATATTCGACTTACGCTCTGCTCTAGTCTCTGCTCTACTTTCGCCTCAAACACGCGCTTCTAACGCGCGCACCACATTGCGCCCCTTACTCGCAACTCTGACCAAGCACCTCACCGCCTTCTCTAAGCTCTTCCTTGCCCTTATTGAACGCGATAAGAGCAAAGCGGCACGGTGGGATGGATGGGCAGAGGTGATATTATGGTACTGGGCCCGAGCGGCCGAATACGAACCCCAGCCTGGCCGAGCGCAAGGGAATGGGACAAGCACGGCGGGAAACAGCTCAGAAATGGACGATATAGCGGAGGAAGAAGAAGATCCGGATGCGGACGCAGGCACCTTGGCCAGCGCAGACCCCGGCTCGGCTACACTACGGCCGGCCCGGTTCACCATTCACGCCCTCGTACTCTTAAGATTGACTCTGTCGGAGTTGAAGAGACCAGGCACCGTGGTACCATCCAGCGCATCGGCATTGCTTTCCGAAGCATTCCTGTCTTCTGTTCTCGACACGGTGTTGAGTAGACATATCCTCCTGACTCGAGCTGCGCTGCGCGAATGGATGGCCGACCCCGAGAGCTGGGTCATCGTGGAAGGGAAAGGTGCTCAGGAAGTATCGACCCCCGCGGACGCCAGTGCTGGAGACGAGGTAGAGGTCAGACACGCAGCGGAACGGCTGCTACTGGGCATTGTGCTCGCGAACAAGGCGGCGGCTGAAAGGGTATGGCAGCTCTTCGCAGAGGAGGCATCATCGGTGGAGGGGAGCGGCCCGCCCACCTCGGCGCAAGCATTCAATCTCACTGCCGTCCTGAGAAGAGATGCGATCTACAATGCGCTCGGATATGTGACGCCGTACCTGCCCGAGCCCGATGCACGAGTCAGCGTGGCGGTGAGGAGACAGCTACCCGAAGCATCGCTACTGCCGTCCGGCACGGCCTCGTCCTGGTCCTCGATTGCAGTAAGAGCGGCGATCCCGTCTGACGCGCCTTCCACATGGCTCCTCATCCGACGTCGGATCCTGATCCTCCTAGATTCGTGGAGTGAACGGCTCGGGTCGGAAGAGCTGGCCGCTTCCTTCCCAGTGATTCTCTCTCTGATGCAGCCCGGACAACCCCAGCGGACGGACCTAGCGGTTCGCCTAACTGCAGCCGGCACTCTTTGGCAGCTTGTCGACACGCCAGAGTTCAAGCCGGAGATGTTCTCTCCGCACGTCGAGGACGCGCTCCGACTGCTGTGCGGACTAATCGTCAGTGCCGACGGGGACGAAGGAGAATTGCAGGATCTCTCATCGATACGGACATGCACTCGGACCTTGGCGCTGATCACGGAGCGCATGGGCCCGAGCGTCGCACCGCATGTGCCCACCTTGGCAGCTTTGATCCCTGCCTTGTGGGAACGTGATGACGACCAATGCAAGATCCGACCGGGCGTGCTGGTCTTCCTAGGCCGTCTACTGAGCGCGCTGGCGTTGGTCATCCCTGCCGAGGAATCCACGACCGCCACAACGACGACGAGATCCCAATTGGAAGAGCTGCATCGCTTGGCGGCTCACTTGATTGAGCAGTCGCTGCAGCCGAGCATCGCGCCGCTCTTAGGGATCGACGCGTTACATCTGTGGAGCAGAGCGCTGAGCAGCACGCCGTACATGACGCCTCCCCTCTACAATCTCCTGCGGCTAGCGCCCGCGCTAATTTCTTCACCGGACTACACTCAGCATGTATGCAACGTTTTCAGCAGCAGTGCTCTGCTAGCTCCATTCGAAGTCGTCATCGGAGACGGGACCAGCCCAGGACCTGGCGAGGCAATTTGGAAGGAAGTTGCAGGCATCTTGGCCGATGAGACGAGCGAGGGAGTGACTTTCGCATTAAAGGTGGTGGATGAGGTGGTTCAAACGATGGGGATGGCGCAGAATGGCTCGACTGCGGGCGCGCATGCAAATGCGTGGGCTGAGATCGTGGTTCGTTCTGGGCTTGCACACGCGCTGTTGGGTGCAACCCTGCACTTCAAGGTGAGCTTCTAGTAACGCTTCCAGTCCTCTAGATCTGGAATGAGTGCATTCACACGCTCATGAGTCTCAATTGGCCACCCCTCAGGAGTCGGCGGTGATCGGGACTGCATTCATATCAGCGATAGCGCGCATTGCTGTGACAACTCAGCGGGGCATCTTCCTTCAGATCCTGCGTGATTCGGCATCAAGACTAGCTGCTTCGTTCGGCTCGCAGTCTTCTGCGGAAGCATTCACGACGGCAGCTAAGCGCTTGGTGCGCTTGTTCTGTGAGCGTTTCGAGAACATGGCCTCGCGCCACCGTCGTCGACTTGTGGCCCTTGGCCTCGCCAAGATGGTCGAGGACGCGGACCCGTCGGCGAATGCGGAAGACTTGTGCTTCTACGAGGCTCTGCCCGAGATGGTGACGCTGTGGATGGAGGTTCTTGAGGACGAGAAGGAGAGGCAAGGAGCGGGTGGGCAAGAAGGGGGATTGCGGCCAAGTTCGCCATTGGACACGATTGGGGAGGACATTGATGATGTGGAATGGTTGGAGGACGATGTGGCCGGCACGACGTCTCCTGAGGCGGCGAGATGGACCAATCTGCGGGCGATGGATCCGGCGAGGAGTGGAGCGTTCGCAGCAGTGTTGGCGAGAGTTCTGAATCAAGCTCAGACGCAATTCGGAGGCTGGTTCGGCGAGGCGATGGCTAGGGTCGATCCGCTGGTGCTTGAGATCTTGACGCGCGACTTGCAAGTGCTTCAGAAGTAGCAATAATATCACCTTAACCAAATACATGCTCTTGTGACTGCACAAACAAACAACAGAGCTTGTTTCCCACGGGGTCCGTGACTTCTGGATGAGATGGCAGCCAGCCATGCGGTTTCGAGAGGGCAGGTTGTTGATCAAAAATTATGGGGCGATTCGACCTCATCTTCATCGTGCATCCAGATCTCCCAAGACTGTCTACAGTTCGAGTACAGATCAGCAGACACGGCTTACCAAGACACAGCAGCATGCGCTACCCAGGCTTCGTGGAGGTCTGGCTGTCTGACTTGGATGGCAATCCAGTCCCAGAGCTATATCCCAACGGAAGCTTGCCAAGCATCCCTAAGAAGGAAATGGTGCCAGAGGTGGTGACTTGCTGTGAGTCAATGGCCGTTGTTGATGGCCGTGGGCGGGCTTGCTGCTATTTCGATTGGAAGCTGATGCTGAGTCGTTCCTCTTCTGTCCTCATCCTCTCCGCAGACATTGAGGCCAAACCAGGCTTCCGCTTCAAGAAGCACATCCGCGATCTAAAGGACCGACGGAACGCAGTCGACTGGCTGAGCTACCGTAACTACTTGGACGGTGCCGAGTTCGAGACGTGCAAGCTGGAGAAAAAGAAGGCAGGAGACAAGACCATCACCATCTGCGCGGAATTGGACGAACATGGACAGTTTCGAGAGATGGTGAGAGTGTTGAGAAGCCTTGTATGCTGCGTGAACACGAATTGCTGAGTCTGTCCTTCTCATGGATCTCGGGTTCCGCAGATGGTCAAGAAGGTGGATGTCCAAGGCGAACCCAGCAAGAAGCTCATTGGTCAGTAGCATATGTCTTCCTCGTTGCTATGTGCAGCTTTTTCTGATAATTCACCTTGGCAATCTCCTGACAGATCCTGCAGAGTTCTTGTCCACTTTCAACAGTGGGATCATCGCAGTTCAGACCACCAACGAATTCATCGCCGAGGACGACGAGTCCGAAGCAGAGCAAGCAAATAACTCTGCAGGTAATCAAGACGGGGATGACGACGGGGCACCATCGGAGATGCCGTTCTTGGGGCCACCGCCAAAGATTGTGTGAGTATCATGTCCACTTTGAGCTTCTGATACAATCCGATTTCATCGCCCACTCACGCCTCTTCAGCCCGGAGGAGCTCGTTGACATCGTAAAAGCGCGTAGACTTGCAGTTGGGTGCGAGATGCAAACATACCTGAGATGCAATTTCGAAGCTGACCCTGTGTGCTTTGATCTGGTCCAGACTCGGGGATATCTGGAAGGCTCCCAAGGAGGACGACTCATCCGATGACGACGCTGAAGATGATGCAAAAGTCGAGGTCATGGAGGATAACGAAAACACTTGGTGGGACAAAAAGGTGATGTTCGTCTTCATCGCCTTGCCTGCTGACGAGCTCGAACGACGCAATATCCGGGCTCCAGCGACCAAGAAGACAAAACGCGCAGCGCCGACGGACCCCGTCCCTCAACGCGTTGGCAAGAAAACACGTTCTGGCGAAGACAAGCAGGAACCAAAGCCAAGCGTTCAAGACCTGGTCAAAAAAGCGGAACGCCTCACAGTAAGACTTTCTGCAATTACTTTTGCGAACATTCCTTCCAACTGACTTCTTCCGACTACTTGTCCCTCCAGCAAGAGCTCCGAGTTGTCCATGACGAGCTGGCCAAAAAACTAGCCTAGCTTTTCCAAATGTTCAATTCTTTGAAGTTTGTGCTTCGCGTACGATATGGGCTCAACTCTCATTCGTCAATGCTAATCTGAATCGCGTACAGGTCTTCGCTCACCGTACAATCCGGAGCGTGAATGGAAAGAGAGAAATAGGTCTAATCTACATGCGGGTCAGCCTGCTGACATCTCGCTCCTCAGTTCTGAATGCCTGTCTCTGTGGGCAGTTAGAAAGGAAGCGTTCTGAATTTGCCTTCCTTTGAACAGGAAAGCGATATCAGGAAGCACGAGCGAGCCCCCGCAGCAGCGTCTACAGGCCACATCATCCTTCCCGCTCACCGATTCTCTGATCTGACAGCTCTCTTTTTCTTTCTTCGTTTTCTACCTAGGTTCGCGACAGCATTCATGTGTGCCGTCTTTGACAATTCGCCGAAAATCAAAGCTTGGTAATGCTTCAAGGTTATGGTGAGTTGGCGCACACATTCCAGCTTGGAGGAGAGCGAGGCGTTTCAGTACAGATTGCTGACATCGACCCACGCAAAGACTCTGGCTTGATCCAAGCGTGCAGCAGCTTTGAGCTTGTTCACTGCGCTCACGATTGCCTTGTATCCTCCACCGCCCAACGCGGCGCCAGCACCGAGCGCTCCTCCCACGACCAGAGTCTTTTCCCAGGTGGGCCATTCAGACCATTTTGACCTGAGCTTCGTTGACGTGGTTGCAACTTTCATCTCTGCGGGGCGTATTTTTCTTACCTACACGATGCAAAGCAAAAGCGAAGTACAGCTATGAGGATCCGCCCGTGTCTCGGCGCACCAAACAGGAACGACTCACCGGCAGGCTGAGGCAGCCAGGTAGGAGCAGGAACCCCAATGCGAACATCAGCGTTTTCTTCTTGGATGCATGCATGTCTGCGCCAGACTCGGCTCCGAAAAGACACATTAGACGATTCAGGAGGAGATTGCGAATCAGTTTTCAGGCGGAGAACCTTAGCTTTCGCAAATGTTGACAAGGTCTTGGGCTCAACTAGCTGACTGATACTTATACACTCTCATCTCACCGCTCGCTGCCGGTGTCAACGTTCGTAGACCTCCCAAACTTTTCACCGCCGCTTTTAAGCATGCTAAAGAAAGTTTGGCTTCATCCACGCCGAAGGGAATGTTATAGCTTGCCTCTCTTTTTCATACAGCATTCGTCTTTTTCCTACAGCATTCGTGGAGCTGGTAGGCGGAAGGCTAGGGGAGGGAAACTGTTCTGGTCCGGACCCAAGCTCGGATAAGGCCATCCTGCTGAGTGGATTGGAATGCCAGCAGGTAAGCGCAAGCTGTGCAAAGGAGTGCAGCGCCTTCGGACATCAGGATCCGGGAGCCTGTGTTCATTGTCGCCAACATCTTCTCATGGTTGTGTCAGCTGACAGGATTCAGCAAGGGGAGGAAAAACGTTTATGGCAATAGTAGACGAGCTCCATCCTCTCCGGAGCAGGCTGCTCCGCGACTGGTCAGGCCTGCAACTGGAAGCTGCCGAGCTATCTGCATATTCATTGACAATGACTTCTTGTTTCTCTTACTGAAACAATTCTCAGGGAAGCGACAGGCCTACTTGTCCGCAACATTCCTGAGTTCGATCTCAGGAACGACCCTGAGTCCGGCCAGCCGGTGCCGCTCAAAACGCTGAAGGGTGGACGATAGCCATCGAATGGAGAAAAAGCTGCCTTCCCCCAAGACTGCCGTTCCCCACACACCTCCCCCAATGGCGATCCCCTTTCTATACGGGCGCCAATCTGACCACGAGCGAGGTGGAAGGATGATCAGGCGACGAGGCTGGTCCATAGTGATGACAATGTGAGCTGATAATCATCTGAAACTTGCCTTGACGATTCAAGGTAGAATACTTACAGGAGTACTGTCAGCGCCATTGCTCAATTGCACACAGCTCAAAGCTAGGATGGAGATCTGTAGAGTCTGCATCAAAGGCTAGTGTTCACAGTTGGCTATGTGCTGCTACGGTCAGCAGCTGCAGCTAAAGGACTACAGATGTCGGAGAACTCCACTTGCTGAGAAGCTTCGGACGGCTCATCAGGGTGCAAGACGCCCCGTCGACATGATCTTGTCGCGGACTCCCATGAAACAGGCTGGCAGAGGAAGCTCATTGTTGCATTAAAAGCGCTTTATTCGAGGTACGTTCATGTGCGTACGCGTCATGACAGTCGTTCATCATACAGGCGTAGGGAGCTCCCATCAGTCTCTGCTCCTCCTCCATCATCCCAGGGTTGAGTCGAAGGTCGGAGTGGGAAGTTGCGAGAGGCCTAGCCTCCGTAGACCTGCTCGGGGAAGACCGAGACCTTGTCCACCCTCTCCCGTTCGAGCGCGCCCAAGTACTTGACGAGCGACTTGCCGCCAAAGTACATGCCGGCGCCCACTATAATGGCACCAGCCCCACCGACCACCGCTTTGGCCCAGTTCGGGAAGGCGTCGTCTCGAGCGTGGGGCGAGATGGACGTATCGACATTGGCGCGAGACAAGGTCTTGACGTTGCCGTCTCCGAGGTTGACCTGTGCGCAGACACACAGCATGGAGAGATGGGGGGGGCGTTGGTCAGTAATAAGTATCTTGCTAATGCCTTCGCTCGCCTATACGTACAGGGAGAGCGGTGGATCGTGTCGACAAGAGTCCAAGGACAAGCAAGCAGGCGAGTTTGGGAGCTCGCATGGTGGACCGAAACCTGACTGCGTGGAATCGGCGGGAGAGTCTGTTCACTGGAGGGTCGGTACGAGGGAGCTCTTGAACACAGACCTGCTGTTGAGGAGAGGAAGAAAACGACGGTGAGATGGGGGGCTGGACTCTGAGGATGTGCATGCTCGACTTTGAGCTGCTCGTTCCACCGCTATATATTCTTTTCACATCGGCCTTGCATTCCATGCCGTCCGGACTTCCACGCTTGTGGTCCATGAATAAAGGTTGATGAGCGTCTTTATTCCTTCTCAAAAGCTCTGCGGCTGTTTCACTGCTGTCGACATGGTTGATGAAGCGGGCCGCACGCCAAGGCGGTTGGCGGAACACGGGAATTTCCACAGCATACTCATCGTCAAATGAGATGAACGGCGGGCGAAAGTATGCCGGAAAGTGAGACGTGCTGTCCAGCGCGATGGCTGCATCGTTTCGCGCTGAACGCCTTCTCTTTCCCTTCCTTCTCCTGCTCGTCTCCTTTTACCACCAACTCCTCCACCGCCTGTTCCTTCTCTCCCCCAATCGACCCCCGTATCCAGCTTCCAATACCAGCATGCGTCTGACAACACTCGTTCTTGCGGTGTTTTCGGCAGTGTCTGTCTCGGCTCTGCACGCTCCTCCGGCTCTTCTGGTGAGTTTATCTGCTGTGCCTTCAACCTTCCTAATGGATCGCCGTCGCTCAGTTGGATCGTGTCGTATCGTTCTCTTTGACAGCCTTGCAAGGTCTGCCGTGAGCAAGGACGCGTCTGCAACTGGTGTCCGCCCGAGCGTCGGACCATCTGAGGCAATTCAGAGATGCGAGATGGTTGGAAGGACTGTTCAAACAGAAACGGCGAGCGAGCATGAATACAGCACATCTACAGGCCTAGAGTGTCGATGTTCTGACCCCGACATTGTACTCTTCTGGTGCTGCTCACACCTTTCCCTCTTTCTCCTTGGCCACAGCACGTCACGTCGTCCTCCCCAATCTGACCCTCCTATCAGCTCGCGCCTGTTTCGCTTCCTACTCAGTGGTCCCTATGTTCCCCAATCCCTCAAGTCCGCCTAAAATGACAGATTCCATCTGCCCAACTGAACCCACGCTGCTTCCTCGATCGCTTGAGGGACACACCTATCCGTCAGGCGCATCAAAGCTTGCAAGATCGAGCTGAAAGTGGGGTGTGAATTAGTGTGTATGTGAGATCCGAAGGAAAGAGAAAGAGAAGGAATGTGACTGCATTCGAAAAAAGGGTCGGGTCAGAGAATATGTACGGAGAACGAAAGGTTTGTGGCAAAAGGAAGGGAAGGCAAGGAGTGTGCGCGGCCATGAAAACGAAGGAGGAGCAGTCCCCGATCAGATGCGTGACATGAAGGAGACTGATCCAAGCGACATGTACCCCTGCTCGACAGACGGAACCTTCTTGGCCGCTTCTGGCTTCTTTTGCTTCTGCTTCTTTCTCTGCTTCTGAGACGAGGAAGCTCTCGCGCTCTGGGCCGGCTCGGTCACCGCCAGTGATGGAGCCGAGCCAGCGGAAGAAGGGGACCGCAAGCGCTGTGTCGGCGGTGAGACCGGCGAGGGCGGCCAGATCAAGAACGTCCGTGAGCTGGCAGTCGAAGACACTGAGGGTGCTCCACGCGCGCTGGGCGAGAGACGAGGAGAGCCTCCGTTTGATACGTCACCCGGAGCCTCATGCTGAATTGTAGGCAGCGGCTTGTCAGGAGAAGGCGGCGTGGGCATGCGTCGTCTCCTGACTAGCTGCGATGGCAGTAGTAGTGGCGCATTCTCGGCACCTGATTCTGTTGTGACTTTTGTCACTTTGTCTTGGCGGCAGTTGACCCCCATGCGCTTTCGCGGCGGCTGAAAGCGGAATTCTGGTTCCTCAACATGATCGACGCGCCGTTCAAGATTTTGGCTGTAGGATGCAGTCAAGCGTAGTATCTCTGGCCATTCGAGGGCTCCTTGCGAGGGCAAAGTTCCCGACTCTCGCCAGCTGTTCAGCATCTCGTGAGCAGACTCATTGGAGCTGGAGTAGCGTGATGGACTAGAGGCAAGAGACGAAGTCCGAGTCGGTGTGACAATCTTGACGACCTTTGAGCATTTCTTGTCAGAAGGCTTGGGGGTGGAAGACCCGTTCCTCATCGCAGAGCTTTTTGCCTCTACCCCGCGATGCGAGGAAGCCCCCATTGTATAAGATGGCGGACAAGGCGGTGTGGCCGGAAGGGCGGGTAAGGGTTCGAGTGGCGGCATCGTGGTCAGCAGCAGCGGTCTAGCGGGCTTTTGCCGCTGCTTCCTGAGCGATGGCGATGGGGAGCCATCGGCTCTTTCATTCGAAAAGGTGATGTCGACGCTGACTGATTTTCGACGCGTCGGGCGCGGTGGAGTATTGCGTGGACTTTGGCGTCTCTGGTCGACAGGACTGCGCTCCTTGGAGAAGCTGTTGTGCATGATCATCAGGTCGATCTGGTCGATGATGTCAGCGTTTGATTCGAATGGGCTGCCAGCCCTTCCAGACTGGAAAGGATCATCGCTTTGGGTCATCTCCAAGTTTTTGGATGTAGCGCTGCTCGGTGTGCTGTTCGGTTCCCCTCGAAGAGGCGGGGTTGGGAACATGATCGGACTCGAATCGCTTAAATGCTTCGGGATCTGGTCCGCAGTAGACGGTCTAGAAGATCGGTATGGGGCTGATGGGAGCGGTGGGAGAGGCGCCATTGGTGGGCCGCTTAGAGGCGGGTTATGTAGACTCTTCGCAGGCGCGCTCTGTGCCGACACGGCCGGACTAACACTTTTGGAAGATGCTGCTTCCAGGTGCCGCGGAGACCTGGTGGCATGGCCATCCCGCAGATTTGACGCCTGTGCATAAGATCGGACACATATGCATTGCATCTTGAAGTCAGTCTCTCGCAAATCTCTGGGGTCCTCCTAGTAAATGAGGCAATCTCACATTTAAGCGCCGCAGCTGAGAGTTCTGGAATTCTTCGAGTGCTTTCTCCATCATCGTCTCGCGTCTGTGAAGTGAATGCCGATACGCCCCGTTGAGATCTCGGCTGGTCCGGGGAGATGAAGATTGGCTCTTTTGGCGCCGATGTTCCTCGATCCCACGTACGCCTGTCTCCGTATTGGCGCTGTACCTCCGAGCAGCAGTGATAGAGGCTCTCGATTTCCCGACCTCTGCACCGGGAAGATGATTGTTTTCTTCGTCTTGACTCGACTTCTTGTCAATAGTACTGCTTGAGCCTCGATCAGGATTCGACCCCAATGAGAACGCAGCAGCAAGCGTCTCGTTGTTGATACAATCGGATGCAGTTGACAGTCTGGAGCCTCGGGCGTCAGCAGGAGTATTGTCCCTTAATAGTGGACTTGCCCGGAACCTGCTCATCAAATCGAAGTGGCGCTTGCCTGTTGCTGGGACGAACGAATCTGGTTGTTTCGTTGTCAATGGTGACGATGGGCGTGGTGTCTCGGCAGATGCACTGGACGCTCGCCGGTGATGGCCCGAACTCGAGGATGATGGGGTCGTCCGTAAGGTACGAGGTGCATTCTTACTCGATTCGCTCGTGCTTGGTCGGATTGCGCCTTTGTAGCTCGCAGAAGGACGGGACATCCTTTCAAAGATGGGAGATTGGAACAAAGCGCGGGAGTGATGCTCTATTTTCACTTGGAGTCCTTCGTGCTCTTTAGGACTTCTGTGACCATCAACAACTCGCTTGCGCTTGCCGGTGGCGTCTGATTCTGGCCGAGATTCATCCATGGGCGGAACGGCGCCCCGCCCGTTTTCTGCCTCGGTTATGGTGATCGTCCGCAGAGAACTCTGTGAAGGCCTTGGCCGTATGGCTGAGCGCGTGATGACTGGCTGTCGCTCAAGAACGGGCTTTCCAGATCGCCGCAGAGATGCATGTGGGTCCACGGGTGTGCCTAATGTGATCTCGTTGTCCGTACTACCATCAACGCTGTCACTCTGCTCCATAAAGTCGAAGAAGCTTGTGACGTCGAGGCCGGGTTGCTTTCTTGGCGGTGTAGCACGTATCTGCGCGATGGTGTCCGAGGTTGCGTGTACAGGGGTGGTTGGAGTCTGGTCGGGGATCATAGAGCTGCGCGCCTGGTATGCACTCTCGAATGAGGCGCTGAATGTGCTATCTCTGCCAAGGTATGAAGGCAGGCAGAGCCCAAGGGATGGTGGCAGTTCGCGGCTTTGAGTATCATATGTGGGACCGATGTCGAGATCGGCTGCTTCGCGTCCGGCCACCCGGCGAGAGCCCACACTCATTTGACCTGGTTCTTGGCTGTGTAGACCTGCTCTTGATGAGGATGGCCGACCGGAGCTGGACGAGGGCCGAGATTGTGTCACCGCTACAAGAGAGAGGATCGTGCTGGATTTTCCATTCTTCGACGAGGGTGCCTTTTTTCTGGAACCAGACACTTGATTCACCGAGGTCTCGTAAGTGCTTTTGTCGGAACGGCTTGCATTGTCCGAGCTCAGGGCCGAATCGCGGCCTGAATGGAGCTGAGCTGAATGTGAGTGTGGTGTTAGACTTGTGGTAGCGCCGAAATTCTTGCGATTGCTGTGCAGCTGGGAAAACATGGTCCCCTCTTGGTAGGAGAAGCTGGGCCAGGCCGTGGCAGACTGCTCAGGTCAGAGACCTTTATGAAGGCGAAAGTGGCCAAGCAAAGGGGGACTGGAGAATCGTGGCTTCCAGATGCTGGGAGGAAGTCAGACTTCAGTTGAAACGGAAGGGGTTCTGTGTGAAATCACAAAGAGGGATGAGAAGAGAGGATGCGGACCGGGATGTCTAAATCTGGGGGTTGAATTGGTGACTTCGCGTTTGAAGGACTGACAGAGCGGGAAGCCTTTTGAGGCTCATAGGATAGAGGGAAGCTGGCTGTACCGAAGCTGCGTTACCATCTAGGAAGCCAGTGCACGTTCGAATGATGCTGGTCCCAAATCTGCCTGAGGGAGAGGTCAGTGCGCGGACGGCTTGGCGAAGGGGGAGGTCGCTCGAAGACAAAAGTCGTGTCGGGTGCTTGTGGATCTGCATGCGCCGGCTTCATCAGCGTGATACATAGAGGAATCGGCCTGCTGTCAACTGTGAGGAGTGATACAAATGCGGGACGAGCAGGGTGAGAAAAGCTGCCAGAGGGAGATGATACTCGCTCCCAAATGAGAAAAGGGGTCGTCAACCAGGGGCTCGGGGCCATTGGGAGTTCTGCCTGTGACACGGTGACAAGAAGCATGAGCCGAGCTCTAGCGTGCAATCGGCGCTGATGAGAAAGGTTGGTTGTGCTGAGGTGGTCGCTGTCAGAGCGACAGGCTCGGTCGGACCTCATCGTCGACCAGTGTTGATAAGGAAGAGCTCACATCTCATTTGGTTGTCGTCTGCCACTTGTTGGCTTGTGAGAGGATGCGATGGAATGGCTCAGCATGACTTGACGCATGTCTACCCGTCGCCAGATCAGCTTCGCCTTGCAGCACACTAGGATGCACACAGACCTTGGAACAGATCGGCGGTGAAAGGGGGGTCAGTGTTCGACGAGCTTGATTTTTGCCGCCGTAGGCATGGAGCTCGAACATCAGCTACGAGTAACACTCTGCCATGGCTCTACTACTGCATGCGCGAAGAGAAGGGTGAGCATGAGCCAGTGGAAGCAGAGTCTTTCAGATGAGAGAAATGATGCAGGAGCGAGCAGGGGGGGAAGCTCCAACCCACCGAGTCATGGTGGAGCAGAAGCATTATCATTGCATCCATTATGTAAGTTGTCCTCCCAGCTGCAACAGCCGCATCCCATCCATTCATCCATTCATCCATCCATCGATCCGTCCGAGTCCTCCTTCAGCCCCCTGCATCTTTCATCAGAACGCCCTTCACCTGATGAGCTGCTGATACTCTTACGCATTCACAGCTTCCGGTTGGCGCACTCCGACGACGCGGTGACTGTGGCAGACTCAGACGGGGCTCGTTCGATACAGAGTAGAGTGGCTGTGTCCGTTCCTTTGACTTGCACCATGCACAGGTCGCAGCTCGACATCCAGGATTAAGAGAGAGACAGAGACGGGCGCTGTGGCCTATATGATAGCTCTGAGGGCGACCCGGTCAGTCAACTCATCCGCGCGCCAAGGAACGGATATGGATCCTCATTCAAGGGTGGGACCTCGCTCCCGCTCCGGCCCAGCATGCAGAGGTATAAATCCCGTAAGCTGGATCCTGCTGACCTTTCTTTCCTTCCCTTTTCCTCGCACCTCTCTCCTCTGGGACCTCTCCTAGCACTTTGTCAAGAATTCGATCAAGATGCTTTGCCTTCGTCAAATCGTGTTCCTCACACTTTTCTTCTCGTGCACCCTCGCCATGGTCAGCGCAGAAGCCAAAGGTTTCCGTCGCGAAGTCGTTCCCACTCCTGATCCAGCCCCTGGCGCTGATCCAGGACCCGACACCAAGCCTTACGAGCCGGCCCCTACTGTTCCCAAGGGCACCACCAAGCCACCTACTGATCCCAAGGAGCCCACCAAGCCCCCTACTGATCCCAGGGAGCCCACCAAGCCGCCTACTGATCCCAAGGAGCCCACCAAGCCCCCTACTGACCCCAAGGAGCCCACCAAGCCCCCTACTGACCCCAAGGAGCCCACCAAGGTCCCAGGCACTACATACACCCTCACCGCCCAAGACGTTGCCAAGGACAACTCGACTGCCCTCCTGAACATCGGCGCTCTCGGAAACATTGCTGCCCTGGGCATTTTCAACTCCACCTCCGGTATCCGCTGGACTCCTCAACTTCTCGAAGTCGGATACGTAGCCAAGGTGAACGAGACGAACACCCTGGGCGGGGGCTACACCATCAACGCCACTGTAAGTCTGTTTTGATCCCCTTCTTGCTCTTCTTGACAAAGTTTCCACGTGAACAGAAGTGCTGACTGCTGACAATCTTACTCTTCGCTCTGTTCTCCACTTGCAAACACACACACACACACACACACACACAGCACATCAGCGTGGGTGCCGGCATCGGTTTCAACGGCGCTGGCGTATCCTTCTCCCTCCTTGTCGACAAGAAGGGCCCCGTCACCGGCCAAATCGGCGGCAACGGCTTCAAGTGCACCCTCTCGGAGAACAACAGCAAGGCTGTCTGCACCAAGTGATGCGGTACCGGCCTCGATTGTCGCCGACCCCTTTCTCCCATCGTGGCTTCTCAAGTCCAACCCTATCACTCCCCGATGGAGAGAGCTCATACATAGCGTCCACTGTCATTGCTTGTCCAGCTTGAATGCGTAGAAATTTCATTGTTTCCCTTCATCGCGTGCAGCGTTCAGAGCCTGGCCTACCGTCGAGAGTTTAGTAACCATACGATTGCGATATGATTGCGATTGTTTTTTTTTTTGGGGGGAAGGCGCACACGTATCATTTCGTGCATCTTTGCATACCATGATGCTTTTGAGTTCCAGTCGGCTGAATATGGCCTCGCCGAACGATGAGAATTATTCTTGAGACTGAAGTTCAGTTCTTCTTGCCCCCCTTTGATCTCTTCTTGCTCGAGCCATTGGGTGCAAACTGAAGAGCAGAGGTCTGTGCGTCGTTGCCATTCGGTGTGTCTTGGTGGGGAGCAGACAAAGATGCCGAGGTCGAACCACCCGCGGTGAAGCGGTTCACGAGCGTGGCCACCCAGACGCTCCGGAGCAGGTCTGGCTTGGGAGCAATCGAGGGCTGGTCGAATGGCACCCAGTCGCCCGTGTCCGGGTCAGAGAGCAGAACCTCGACCACATCTCGATCCGACTGAGCGCCGTCCAGGATGGATCCGGAGCTGCGAACGAGCATGTCAATCGTCCGTGAGCCACTGCCTTGCTGAGCAGCAAAGGCGGCCGAGTCAGCAACCGCCTTCTTGACTCCGCGCTCGTGCTCGTCCCAATCGGCAGCGGTTGCGGTCGCCAGGTTGGGCTCGGCGGGCAAGTCGGCAAAGCCGCCGAGGGGGACGCGGACCTTCTTGTCCTTGATGGAAGGAAGGGAAGACTTGTTGCCAGTAGGCACAGCTGCGCCCGACCCCTTCTGGTGCTGACGGAGAGCAGCGAGAATCTGCGCGTACCGGGGGCCGAGTCCGAGCACGATGGCAGCGGTGCGGAGGTTGTTGAATCTCTTGAGGTCCCGTTGCCAGTTCAGGTGGATGACGAGGGCCTGAGCGCCGCAGCTGAGGAGGACAAGAAGAATGACCACTGAGACAAGACCAGGTCGGAAACGGGCGTACACCCAGCCACCGGCGCTCGGGTTGTACTTGGGGAAACCATAAGTGAGGAAGTGGTCGTACCGCTTGCGCCGGTCATCGCGCATAATCTTGTTGATCAGACCCAGACGCTCGAAGCGCTCCTGGGCAGACTTGGTCGAGCCCTGTCGGTCCGGGTGGAGGTCGAGCGACTTCTTCCGGTAGGCCTTCTTGATGTCGTTGAACGAGGCAGAGCGCGGCAGGCCGAGGACGGAGTAGAAGTTGGCCTCCTTGCCCTCTGCCTTTTCAAGAGCCGCCTGGAGGGAGAAGATCTGTGAGGTTGCGTCAGGA
Source organism: Tilletia horrida (assembly GCA_001006505.1). Taxonomy (NCBI): domain Eukaryota; kingdom Fungi; phylum Basidiomycota; class Exobasidiomycetes; order Tilletiales; family Tilletiaceae; genus Tilletia; species Tilletia horrida. Next base: position 16,573 of record LAXH01000174.1, on the reverse strand, counting down.
AGAAAGTCGGAAGAAATTTGGGTCAATTGATGTGCTGGAGCTTCTAGATTCCACGACCGAGCTGCTCACCTCTTGATCATCCTTGTCCCAGTTGGTAGCCGCGCTGACAGCAGAGGCCAAGATGAGCAGCGCACCCAGCCAGCAGAGCAGAGTCAGCTTGGAGAATCGCATCTTGGTGCTGTTGCCTTGTTGCGATTGACGAGGGCTGGATTGACGATCGTCGTCGTCATCGTGGAAGCCAGCAGCTGGAACCTCGATTCCCCTTTAGCTCAAACCGGACAGCAGACACCATTGCGCTCTCTCCGCTCATCAACACAGTAGTAGGCCATGAGTGCCCACGACGCCGATGATCCCAACGCCCAGGCAGCCCTGAGTGGCCGCGATGAAACAGCCGCAGACCCCCGCTGGTTTTATGCGCGAGGACGCGATTGGGTCACCTTCGACGACGAGAATGATGCCCAGCTCGAGCTCAAGTTCACACAGCTCGGAGGCCCTCAGGGCTGGAACAAGCTTGAACAGGAGCGGCTCTCACTCAAGGAACAGAAAGAGGCCGAGCGCGATGCGGATGAAGATGAGGAGGAGGAGGACGATGATGATGAAGAAGATGATGTATCTTCTGCCAACTTGCGCGCTCCACCCTCAGGCACCGATAAGCTCAACTCTCTCTTGCCAGTGGCCCAGGACGGAGGAGAAAAGGTCATCAAGAAGGGCAACAAGGTCATTGTCCATCGAGTTGCGGATCCGGACCAGCTCGTCGAGCTCCAGTCAGACCAAGAACGGGCCGAGTCCGACCCCGTCGTGCCTGTATTTGAGGACAACCTCTTCTCAGTCGATGTGGCCCGCATGGAGCTATTCCCTGCCTTTTGGAAGGGCGTGCTTCTCCGCGTCGTAAGGTCCACCTGGTTCTATGTCAGTGAGAGCGACGGCAGCTTTGCACCCATTGCCTGGAACGAAGGGCTCGCGCAAGACTTGGACGATGCATACGCCAAGGTTCGCCCACAAGATCGCTTCCCTCGACGGGAAGAGCAGAGCGGCAACCAGGACCAAACTTCGAAACCTGAGGAGAAGAATAAGGACGAAGACGAAGAAGACGAATCTTTGACTGCTCCTCTTCCAAGTCTCAAGAATCAAGGATCGGTCAAATTCATCGGACAAGACACCGGTCGGATCTTCTCAAAGGACCTCAAGGGCCGTCTGCTGTCCCTCACTGGCGGTTCTCTAGTCGTCAGAGGGTGGAAAAGAGCACAGCAACTCGCGAATGAGAACGGTCATGACTCCCTCTTCGATTCCTTGCCCAAATTCTCCCTTCCTTGGGTCGGCGGCGACTCCGATTCGGACGATGATGATGATGACGACAACAACGTCGATTCCATGTCTCGGAAGAAACGTGGCCAGACAATGGGTGCACATCGAGCAGGTCGCAAAGAGGGTGCTGCTCGAGCACCGCGCAGGAACCCAGCCGACCCGCGTGGAGGTCCGAGCAAAGATGCATCCAAGTCCGAATCTTCAGATGCAGGTTGGGCTCGACTTCTGCCCTCCTCAGATGCTATTCTCCGACCTCGATACTCGCTATACAGGATGATGGGATGGGATGACGAACACGCAAGGGACGAGGCCGCCCGGCACGAGAAGGATAAAACGACTCGAAGTGCCGTGCGTGGCTCGTCCTGGTGGGGCTTTGGCTCAAATGGCGCAGAAGACGATGACGACGATGAGGATGACGATTTGGACTCGGACACCGCAACAGAATCAGAAGGTATGTGTGCTCCTCTCGAACGTGCTGCCATTCCACATATAGTGCCTTGACTGACTTTCTGCCGTCTTGCTCAGACCGTAAAGACGATCCTCCGGAACTCGTACTTGTCATCCATGGTATTGGTCAGGCATTGACTGATGTGAGAAACCGACACTGGGTCCAGAAACCAAGTTATGGATGGAAATTCTGACCACTGATGCTTCCTGTACAGACCTTTGACGCCATCGACTTCGCCTACGATGTCGAGAAGCTACGAGCGCTCTGTGGAAAACTGAGCTCCAGCAACAAACAGCTACGCAAGCTTTCAAGAGGAAAGCGAGTACAGTTCATCCCTGTCTGCTGGAGGCAAGGACTCGACTTTGACCAGCACGACGTGGAGGGCAACGACAACTTTTACACACTCAGCGAAGTCAATGCTGGTGCTGCAATCCCTTTCGTCCGCAATGTCATCAGCAAAGTGATGTGAGTTGTCCAAATCCCGGAGACGTTGAACAGTCGATTTCGAACAGCGCATCTCACGACCGTGTCTCCCCGCAGTCTGGATGTGCCGTACTACTTGTCCAATAACAAGCAGAAAATGGTGGACGCAGCGCGAGCGGAGCTCAACAGAGTCTACAAACTTTGGTGCCTGAGGAACCCAGACTTTGAGAAGAGCTCAGGGCGGGTGTCGATCATCGGGCACTCTTTGGGCTCGGCACTGTGCACGGACCTGTTGTCCGAGCAGCCGACCGAAGTTCCTCCGCTTGATACCCTGACGGAAGAGGAGCGCAAATCGAACAAGTACCTCCTGTTCAACACTCGCCACGCGTACCTATGTGGAAGTCCACAGGGCTTCTTCTACTACCTTAACGGAGGACAGCTCATCGCTCGCAAGGGCACTCATCGGACCCGCGAGGGAGTCTGGCCTGAGGATGCCACTCGCGACGAACCTCGGTACGGATGCCTGGCGGCAGAGAGCGTATACAACATCTTTGACGAGACAGACCCCGTCGCCTTCTCCCTGTCTGCAACAGTGGACTCCATGTGCGCCTCCGTCCTTCGCGGTGTCGAGCTCAGTGCAGACGTCCAGGAACTCCAAGCCGATCTGGGAGCTCCACAGATCTCCATCTCGAAAATCCTGCAACTGCCCTCGATGATGCAAGGCAACAAGCTGCGGCTGATCGCGGCCGAGCCGGCAGATCTGCATGCTGCTTATCAAGCTGCATTGGAAAAGGAGGAAGATGAGGATGTGACCACGACAGTCCGTCGCAAGGTGGCTCGTGAATTGGCCTCTGATTCGCTGATAGTTGATCAGGAGAGGAGCGAGAGCGAGGCGCAAGCAAGACGCGCTCGGACACGCGACGCGACAAAGGGACTGGGCGAGACGTCCAACTTGAACGAGAAGGCAGCTCCCAAGGGCAAAGGCTCGAAGCCGCCTCGAGATGGCCGTGCTCAGAAGAAGAAGTCCAAAGCGGCCAAGGCAAAGAAGGAGGAGTTTGATCTGGCCAGACTGGAACGCGGACAGGCCAGATTGAATGCGCTGAATCCGCACGGACGAGTGGATTTCATGATTCCTTCCGACGGCCTTAGCGAGTACATAGAGGTAAGTAGAGCAATCACTGTCTAGAGCTTCACCGTGGCTCCATTCTCGTAGCTGACGGGTTCCTGCCAAATCATTCTCGGCCACTCAGATGATTGGAGCACACATGTCATGTGAGTCCTGTCAGAGCATGCTACAAAATCTTCTACTTTTGTTCATGACGTTCGCCCCTGTTCCCATCTTGCTCCTTCTCCACAGACTGGACTTCTTCTGCCTTCGCTACTTTCATCCTGACCCAGACCTATGCCGAATTCGCGCCAGGCCCGCCTCAAGATGACAACGTGCCAGGGAGTGGCAAAGGCCAGACTCGCGCCGCCATCCAGAGACGACTGTCCAAGGCCACAGACGATATGGCAAAGTGACCGACTCGACACGCCTCCAATAGAACAGCAACAAATACAATCTCGTAAAGTAAAGTATACAAGCATTTTGCAAATTGAAACCACTCGTCGCTACCCAGTCATGTGTCCGTATGATGCGCTGTTGTTCAGTCTGCTTGCTGGTCAGCGTCCGTGTTCCGAACTCCCGCATGGTCTACCGCCTCCATCATTTGGGTGGCGAGTGCGAAGCCGGTAGCTGGCTCGTCCTCATCCTCGTCATCGCCTTCCTCCCCGAAGGGCGTAACGCGGCCCTCGTCATCTGCGCCAAAGTCGAATGCCATCCCTACATCAGTTTCCATCTGACCTGGGTCCTGGCCGTGAGCACCATCTTCGGGTGGTCTCGAGACTCGGCGCGGCATGATAGATGAGCCTCTGGAGCGACCAAGCATTGATGCACTGCTGTCATCGGCATGGACAGGTTCAGGCGTGGGGGAAGGAGCCTGAGATTGTCTGGTACGGCCAGGGTGCTCGGCCTGCACCACTTCTGTATTGGTATCCTGGGAATCGTTGTCGAAAAGCGGAACAGGCGGCAGATTGCGAACATTCCTGTTGCTTCGCTGATTGATGGCTGCATGTAAGTCATTAGTGCGCGCCTCAGGACTCTGGCTTCGGTCCCGGGGTCCTTTGCGAGGCGAGGGTCCCGGGGTGGCACTCATTGCGCGCGACACGCCTCTACTGCCGAATCGACGCGATTCGGGCTCAGGAGTTGGCGTGTCCAGGAACAGGGTCGCCCCGATACCCGGACTCGGAGCCCGACTGTCTCTCCGACTGCCTTCGCGCGCGCCACGAGCCACGGAGCCTCTTGCTGAGCCAGCCGAAGGCGGAATTACGCTGGTCATGCGACTCTGCGTTCGCGCTCGACTACCCTCTCTTCCGCCCGGGCTGGGCGTCACGCTCAGCTGTCGAACCTCGGTAGGCTGAGCTGTCCCAAAGAGATCCGGGTTGTTGGCAATGACAGATTTGGATGGCTCTATGACGACGACGAGCATCTTCCCAAAGATCCGAAAGCCTGAGTATTTGACTTTTAGCTGAGGCTTGTTGGCTGCCTCCTCGTCTACAAGCTCTTCGTCTGTGTTCATGTAGCTCTCCGATTGCGCTGGGTCGGCAAAGATTGTTTGGCCGGTAGTGCTGCGCAGCAGATCATCTTGGTCATCTGTGCTTTCTGGCTTGACGGCAACAGGGACTTCAGCGCCGTCGGCAGCACCGTCGCTGCTGTTGAGAAGGAGATTCTCGCCGCCTTCATCGTCAGTGCGCCGTCTTTTGTAAGCTCGCTCCGGAGGAGGCGGAATCGGAGCATTGCCTGCCTCGGGATCGACCGACAAAGGTAGCGCATTTGTCGAGTTTGGGAAGACGAGGTGCTTGTCCTGGAGCGGGAGCAGGAAGGCATAGAGATCAGCCAGCTGCCAAAAGCTGTGCTAAGAGCGCGCGCGGTACCCACCTTGAGCAAGACGGCGTGCCTGTCATTCATCTTCCGAAAGAAGTATGCCATCTGAAAATCATCTGTAGGTCTCGCAGCGCAGTCAGCATCGCGTGCGCCAGGCTCGAACGGGATGCGCTGCGAAGAGTCTCACATGAAGCGTAGACATCGACCCTCTCCTTCCTGCTGACGACACCCATGCGTCCCCCGCTGCCACTCTCGCGCCTGAGCTTGGCCATGATGCGAGTCCTGAGAACCGCCATGGCTTTCTGGAGGACGACTTCTCCGTTTGAACGCAGCCCACCTGTCTCTTCGCTAGGCGCATTCATCCAGGCAATGTGCCGAGCGTCGAGGTAGAGGATCATCTGTAGGACCGTGTATGGTGAGGAGCGCAAGTAATACAAGTTGCGCTGCGAGAAGGCGGGCGAGTTGGACGAGGCCGCCGCCGCTGGCGTGGCATGGCTAGGCCCCACTGAGGCGCTGGTGCTCCTTCGCCCTGCTGGAGCCGCTGCCGGCGCCGGTGCTGGCGAGGCCGAGACTGAGCTGCGCATGTTTCCGTTGTCGACTCGGGAGCCGTGTGTTGAATGGTCGTTGGTATCCGGGTTCTAGAAGAAGGTCGAGGATCAACGAGAAGATCGCTCGATCGTTCCCTCCACCACAACGTCATCAAGAGACCAACACTTCACAACACTTTTCCTACCTTGCTTACCCTTGACGCGACTGCACCTCAGACTCTTCTTTACCTTCTTGCTCCCCAGCTGGCGACATGGATGAGACGCTGTACTGCAACTGTAAGCTGAGCTGTGCTTTCGCCATCTCTGAGCTCATCCGAGACTTTGCCGTGCCACAACCTTTCGGATCCCAGATGCATCAATTCCACATTGAGATCCTCCTTCGGCCCGAGCATTCAGCTGACTTTCTCTGCCTTCTCTGGAAACTCGCTCTCTGATTCTGCGCACCCTTTTGACTTCTTCCTGCTCTGCTGCAACTCATCGTCCCGACTTGATCAGGGCTCAAGTGTCGCAGGCCTCTGCATATCCATGGTGAGGGTCTCCTCAGGCCACCTTGTCAGAAGACAACTTTGAAGAATTGGTTCAGCTGATAGATTTTTTTCTTTTTCCCACAGGTCAAGCTGTAGTCACGACGTAGGTACTGATGGCAGAGTGACTTGTCCAGGACAATGTTGTTGATGCGTACTTCCGGGCCATATGTCATCCCTGCAGATGTTCACGTATGTTCTTCATCGCCATCGTATTTTACTACATCATGGTCTTTGCGGTTGAGCTGACCTTCTTTCCCAATGCTTCACGCTGTCAGACATTTTCTGCAGTGAGAGTCACTCATCTTGCGGCAAAGGCTCATCTGTCCGCTGAATGGTCATTGTATGCGCTTGCAGTCAGCTGCGCGAACGAGCTCTTTGGCGCTAACAAGGCGTGTCCGGCATGCGAAGCCACTCTGGATCGCCCGGACGACGTCGGTGAGATTGCCTGAGGGCGGTGTATGCCGTCTGTTCTCAATATTGAGTCATTCATTGCGAGCCCTCTTCTGTAGTCATCAGCTCCCTGAACCCATCAGCAGACTATCGGACAGTAAGTCCCGGGAGGTCTGTCATGGCTGCACAAGGTGCGATAACACCCAGCCCGAACTATCACAGAGTGTCCTTGCCGGCTTGGCACCGAGTATCACCATGGAGATTGCAACTCGTTCCATCAGCTTCTGGGTCTACCAGGTAGGATGAACAGAGTCAATAAAAGATGGGGATGTAGTCATGCTCAAGCGCCCGCTCTCAACATCCGCAGAAGAGTCAAGAGGTAAGGGCATATGAAGCATGGCAGGATCTGCATACAACACAGTAAGACGCTGACCTCTCCCACCTCAGGCGACCTTCCAAGCTATGGTGCTCAAGAATGCTCAAGAACGAAATGCTGTTTTAGAAAAAAGAATGCAGAGGTGGGCGTGAACTACATCCACTACGAAACCGCATGAAGCTAACTCAGATCGTTCCTCACCAGTATGAGCGTTGAATGTGAGCGATAAGGAAAGCTGTCCCTCAGACAGAGCGCTTTCTCATCCGAAGCTGTGCAGCTGCGAATGAAATGGCTTTGCTGCATGAGAAGATTGCAGGTACGTTTTGGGGCCACTCCACATTTGCGGAATTGTGCTTGCTGACTGACCGTCAAAGGCTTCTCAACAGGCTTGGAGAAAGGTTAGAAGCGGACTCCGAGTACGTATTCGGTATGCCTTTTATTCCAACTTTGCGCTTTCGTCCACGCAGAGTTGGCGAACGAGAAGAGGAAGACCAAGGATCTGCAGGATTCACTTCGCGCAGCGACGAAAGACTATGATCGCTTGAAGGTGCGCAGGCTCTCAGACCAAGATCGACCATCCCTCAATCTCTCATTTGCCTGAGCTCCTTGCTATCAGAATCAACTCGATCGAAACATGCGGAAGCAATTGCTGTCCGGTGGGGCTAACGGTGATGCTTTAGCTGCGGCGGCGCGACCAGAAACGATGGCTCAGGTAGGCGTATCCTCTCCGCTCGGGATCATCTTGGCGAAGAAACCACCGCAGAAACTCATTTGCTGGTGCTTCACGTGGCAGAGACAGGCCCAGAGTCAGAGCATCCTGTCACAACCTCGCGCAAGTATTGGCGGTACGCAAAAGCCGGCCTCCTTCTGGCAGTCGCAAAGCACAGACATGTCAACCGGCGATGACGGTCGAGCTGCGCCTTCTCGATCCCTCAATGGTGACGCTGTCCCCATCGGCACAAATGCTGCCATGAATCACGGTCGCTTCCAGGCTACGGGTCGGACTGGAAACAGTGGAGATCATGGGATGGGACTCAACTACCTGAACGAAGCTGAATTCGCCGGACAGAACACAAATGGACGCCTGAGCGAGGGGCGCCCGGCTCGCGGAGACATGAATGAGGGCATCTATCGACAGCCAGGTGTTCGGGTGGTGCCTGTTGTCCAAAGTCCCGCCTTCGGGCAGTCGGGCATGAATGCTGGAATCGATATGGGACGACAGCCTGGCGTGGGTGGCGGCGTGTATGCGTCACCAGGGACCCGGCCCGGCTGGGTGTCGGTCAGTTCATCGAGCTACGCTCAGCATCTGGCGCAAACTCATTGACTAATGCAGAACGTGTCTTTGCGCTTTCAGCCCCAAGCTCCGACACACAGCACATTTGCGCGGCCGAAGCCGATGTCTCACGGACAAATGGCCACGCTTCGGATGCCTGCCAGTGCTGATGGCGTGGGCTTGGGCAGGTTGTCTTCCAGCACTCATGCGCCTCATGCTCAGATGAGAGCGGATGTTCGGACTGGAGGATCTGCATCACTGCAAAGCACGCCTCGGGGGCCGTCGGCAGTGGCCAACTTTCTGCGATCGGCAAATGCAGCGCAGCGTGCCTCTGATGGTGAGCATTCAGACTGTTCTCCACTCGGCAGCTGTGAAGAGACTGACCTTTGGGCACCATTACCCTGCAGTCCGGCATGAGCATTCTAGAGGTTGAATTGGAAGCTTGATAAATTTCTGCCATGCACCCCTTCACTTGAGCCTTTGAAAATAATCCATTACGTCGCCGCCTTTCCTCTCTTCGAACCTCAGCGTTCGTCCCCAAAAGTCATCCTCTATTGCTGGACTACTTCCGGCCAGGCAAAAGCCAGGTCTGCGCGAGGGTTTGGGCAAGATGGGAAGGGGTAATGATCGGTGATGTGGGCCTTCTGCTCACTCTCGTTGGCTCAACTTGAAGCTGAGGCAGGGAACCGAAGTGGGAAGCGGATGGGCCAGGAACCAGGTCACGTGCTCGGCGCGTTGTGTTGGCTCGGCGTTTCAAGCCAATACGCGACGCGACTGGTTGGACTCCAACACTTTCCAAACAAGAAATCATCATCCGAGACTCTTTCTTTGATCGATCATCTGCCTCACTCAGCGGGGGGGAACACTGGGCTCTAACAACAACATGGACGACGCAGAGAGCTCAGGCAGCGGACACAGCAGCATCAGAGTCGGAGAGCCAGCCCTCCAAAACGCACTCGCAGCCCTCGAAGAGTTTGATCAGTCCCAGATACGACACGAGCAGGAACAGGCAGAACAGCAGCAGCAGCAGCAGCAAGAACGACTACAAGAATCACAGCACCAGCAAGTCGAACAAGATGCATCAATATCAGCACCATACCAGCACGCTCTCGAGGACTCCATAGACCACTCCCAGCTCTCCACCGACAGTATCCAGCTTGGCCAGGATCCTACTCCCATCGACCATTTATCCGAGGATGAAGATCTATTCAAACCACCATTACCATCAAGAGACGACGAAGCCGAGCATTCACAGCTTTCCAAGGATGCCTCGCCTCAACCGATGCCAGCGGATGAGAGCACACCCTCTCCTTCTGAAGAACAGGAGCCAGAGCAAAACAATTCTGGCAGCGGAGGCGTGGATGCGACCATGATCTACAATCCAGACGCCTCTCTCTTACCACCCATCCTCAGACCAGCATGGCAACGAGGATCGCCAGAACGACGTTCCAGTGATCACTTCTACTCCTCCACTCCAAGAAGAGACCCACAGTCAGGCGTCGCAGGTCCCTCTCGTTCTCGCTCGCGCAGCCCTGCGAAGAACCATGCCTTCTATCAAGAAAAGCTCGGCGGAGACATCTTTAGTCCGATGAAACTCGAGCGCATCTTCCATCCACCAACACCTCCCTCTGCAGACGCATCCTTACCAGAAGTGAGCCAGGATCAATCGCAGGTTCCCTTCCAACCGGCCCAAGAGGATCAGACAGAGGATCAAGATCACGATCATGATGCCGTCGAAAAGTTGGTAACACCATCAACCACCAAGGGCGACACCACGTCAGCGGACGAGGTAGAGATCTCCGCTCAGCTTGGATCATTGAACAAGGCACCAGCTGGCCTGCCCGCCATGCAATTATCACTGGCTTCACAACGCGGCAACAGCTCTCCCCCTCCTGCCCCGGAACATCCTTCAGAACCTCAAGATCCAAGCACGTCGCATCAAGCTGAAGAACCACTATCTTCTCCCTCAAATGCACTAGAGCAGCACACAAGAGAGTCTCCATCTCTCTCGGTCAAGAGCAGCAACACCAGCGGTCTGCCCTTCACGCCCCTCACTCCACGAAGGCCCATGAAGCTCTTCAGCAGAGGCACCCCCATGTTCATCTTTCGCGCTGCACAACAACACAGCCCCAGCCCCGGCACACGCAGCTCAACATCTACTCACAGTGGAAGCGGCAGCATCAGAGCAGCCGCTGCCGGTGGTGGTGGTGCTAAAATTGCTGCTAGTGGGACGCACGGATCGGCTGGAGGAAGCACGACGGGTAGCGGCTCCCCTCGCTTCGAGCTTGGCGCTGACGCTCGGACCCCTTCTGATTTTGTGCGCAGGTTACAGCTCATGCGATCTATGGGTCGCGCACGCGCCTCTGCTCAGCTTCGACGTGGGGGCGGTGGCTCAGCTCGCAAGTCGGTTGACCCTACCCAGCTGGGAGCTAGAAGGACGTCGGATAATGTGGAGCTCGATTCTGAGGAGGAAGGGGAGGATACTGAGCTGGAAACAGGGCGCGGACCAGCGGCAAGCGGGCGTGGGGGGCTTAGTCATGATGAGGAAGGAGACGCGACGGAACGCGAGCAAAGGCGGACGCCGAGGACAACCTCGAGTTCTTCAGCTTCCACCGTTTCACCCAGTGTGCGGCGGAGTCAGCGGGCTCAACGCTTCAGGAATGAGGAAGAAGCAGCAGGGCTTGAATCACCACGCTCCAATCCGGAAGACTCTCAGATGGGATCTGAGCGAGAGCACAAGCGACTCAAAATTGGCGTGGACCACGAAGATGCATCCGCGGAACGGAGCAGGAGGAACAGCATAGAAGAGGATGCTGAATTTATATCGCAATCCGGGGCCGAAACTGAGATTCAGCTCGGCCTTCGCCCTCCATCTGGAGAATATGCTGCCTCCCAAGCCGGACCGTCACGATCTAGATCCAGATCACCCCCGCTGCCCCAGAGCCCGGAGCGGAATGAGGATGAGCGACGTCCATCCGGCGAGCATGGCCATGGCCACGTGTTTCTGTCGCCCATTGCTGAAGAGCGTGCCTCGGCTGCGTGGAGCCGCTTCTCTATGGGTCCATATCCTTACCCAAGCTCCGCACAACGGGACCAGATACGAGCCGAAACCGATTACGACGCGTCCGCTCACTCGGCGCACTTGCTTCAGCCCTCATCCTCGGACCAAAGATTGGGCGTCAGTCTCGGTGGACCAGCGAGAGACTATGTGCGAGAGGCACCCTCCTTCATGCAGCTCATCCGGCAGCAAGGCTTGGGTAGCGATGCGATGACGATCACTACGACGCGATCGGCGCTGCATTCTGGATCGGGACCTGCTTCTATGGCGGCGAGTGGGAGCGCGAGTGGGATGGGCATGTCGCGGACGCATTCGGCCGCTAGCTCGCTGGGACCGGGTGCGACTGTATCTGGGACGGGGCCATTGATCAGGAGTCGGCCATCTTCTCGGCTTGGGGAGCCACCGAGAGAGACCTCAGAAGAATGTGAGTGCGATTCGCAAAGTCCTGAGGACAGGATTCCACCTCGTCTTACGTTTATTTTCATGCATGCAGACGTCTACGACCACATCGGCTCCGAGCACTCTACCCCCGTGACAGTCGTGCCGTTCGATTTCCGGATACCCGGTCATGAGCTGCGGAAATCGGCTAGCGACCCTGTCGCTATTGCATCACCATACTCTGGTAATGTCAGCGAGGACGAGGTCAATATGGCCCTTGGCGGCGCGGAAGCCGCGCAGTCACGGTATCAAGGCCTCCTGATGAAGACTGCGGAACCTCGCCGAGTACAGAGCTCACCCGCCGTCGTCCGGCCACAGAACCGCTCGCCATCCAAGACGGTCAGCTTTGCAGGAATTTCGCCAAAACGAGTGGCCTTCTCGAAATCGGTTGCAACGGATCGCCAAAGTCCGCGCAAACTGTTGCGACAATTCTCCGCAGCCGCGGAGGTGGAGTGGGAAATTGAAGAGGAAGAAGAGGACGATGATGGGGAGGAAGTGCTAAATGTTGAGGATGTGGACGAACACAATCCCGAGATTCCAGTGCGCCGGTCCGAAAACACTCCCTCGGCGCCTTGCATTCCCTCCGAGCAATCTCCGGCCAGAGCCAGTGCGGCTGATCAAGTACAAGCGCTGCTGGATCGAAAGACGAGCACGGGGCAAGCACCAGACACGTTGCGCAAGTCGACACTGATACACATCTCGCCTGAAGAGTTCAACATCCCGATGGAGGCGTTGGAGACTGTGCTGGGCCAGGGCCGGATGACGTTTGATCGGACGGCTCAGAAATGGGTGAAGAACAAGAGTCGGAGCCGGGCCAACTCGGAGACGGATCGGCGGAGTGTTGTGACCAGTCATTCTGTGGGTGGCCTGAGCACGATCGCCCCGGCAGCACCACCTGCACAGCCCACTGCGGGGAGCAATAGTAGCAGTAGCCGGGATCGATCTGGCGAGATTGGTACGGGCTCGAGCGATGCGGGCGCCAGGTCCCTGTCCTCACGTACGACTGCGGAACCAGTGCCAGATAAGCAAGCCATCGGCGGTGCTGACCATTCATCAATGCATCGTCAAGGATCGAATGACAGCACCCCTGATCCGTTCCAAAACATCGAGAGTTTCTCGCACAGTGGAAAATACGACCAGCGCCGATCACTCTCCACGATTGGCGAGCACCACTCAAAAGCAGACCTCACTCGCGAGGAACGGGTGAGCGATGCCGCCCTCCGGCCACGTGCACTCATGGACATCTCGAGAGAGAATTGGCCGAGAGAGTCGACACCGCCTGTGGCCACATCCACACCGGAAGTGAAAACCACGGAACTCGGCGATGTCACCAGCAGCGGAAGCGGTGGAAGCCCAGACAGTCAGCCTGGTCACGTTCAGCGAAACACTCCACAGGTCCAAGGTTGGCAAGACATGCCAGGAATGACGACACCAGCTGCCGGCTCTGCATTTGCCAGTCGGCCCAAATACAGCTCGCTGCTTCGTCAAGAGGTCAAGTTGATGCAGAGCGCGTCGACAGCTTCTCCTGTTGCCTCCGACGTAGTTGGGCAGACATCGCCTGCGCGCCTGATGGACGTGGCCGCTGCCCTGGCGTTTGACGGCGAGGATGTCAGTCCGGAGCGCTCACGGCGTCCATTCCTTCATGCTACAAGTGCTCCTCTGGCGGACTCGCCCAAGACCTCATCGCCGATGCCGCTCAAGCCGATCCTTGTGGTGCGATCCCCCACAAAGCAAGGGCTTGCGCCTTCCGCGATGCAACTGTCGCCTGCGAAGAACTACAGCGATGACACGAGACGTTCGATCAGCTTTGCAGATGTGCCCCAAGTCAGCCAAATCCATGACCGATGGACGGACAGAGACTTACACCGCACCGACTCAATACAGAGCATTGTGCCTGACGTGCGCCACGAAGAGCCGCGCGAGTCCACCCAACAGATCAACGATGTGTCCATGACCCAGCTCAATACTCGGACTCTAGAAATTGCGCAAGCGATCCAGCATTTGGCGGAGCTGACCTTGGGTAACGAGGCCACTACCCGCGCTGATCCGGCCGACAACAGAGGTAGGAACGAAAATGCCGGTGATACTTCGGCACTGACCCTCTTGAGAGGCAAAGGCAAAAGTGGTGAGGTCGGACACATGACGCTGGCTACCAATGCGTCCTTCAGCGTGGCGCGAGACCGCATTGTGGAGCTCATTGCCGACGTTGCCCCTTGGGAGGAGCATTGGGAGGAGATGCTCGAGCTCGACCTTGCGAATCGACGGGTCGAGTCGGTAATGCGGTTACGGGACTTCTGTCCTGCATTGGAGCATCTGAATCTGAATCGGAACGAGCTGGGCTACTTGAGTGGCGCGCCGGGTGGGATCAGGACTTTGCGGGTCGAAGATAACCGGTGAGCCACGGATGATGAAAGTCCGATGGGTCTTCTCCTTTGAAATGTGATAGCTGACCTGGGTGAGCTCTAATGACCTTCTGCACAGGCTGAGCAACATGACGATGTTCGACCATCTCAAGCATCTCGAGGTTCTGGACATCAGTGGCAATCAACTGAGTTCCTTACGCAGTGAGTTCTCCAGCCTGAGCCTCAGCAAAGCCTCCTGTTGAGCATCCATCCCAACGCTCTTTACTGTTACAGACCTCGAGTCTCTCACTCGCCTCAAGGATCTGAAGGCCAACGACAATGCCATCTCCGATTTGCGCGGTCTCCTTTCGCTGACATCACTGAGACGCCTCAGTCTTCGGGGGAACATGCTGACTCTCTTCGATGCAGCGTCTTTGGATGCTACACGACTGGAGCGTCTCGACCTGTCCCGAAACTCGATTCGCATTACCGCCTCGCTGGCACGCCTGCGGAACTTGCGAGAGCTGAATCTGGATCACAACCAGTTGAAAAAGGTGGATTTGGGACCGAAGATGGCTCATCTTCGCATCCTGCGGGTCTCTTTCAATCCGGACCTCGACCAGCTGGATGTGCTGCCGGCGCGGAAACTGAACACACTCTATGCGGATGGATGCGCTCTAAACAAGATTGGACATCTGGCTTCGCTGACGGGCCTGGAGAACTTCAGTATTCGGCAGCAGAATTCGGGCTCGATAGAGTGGCGCGCGGATGAGACGCGAGATGCGAAACGACTGTTCTTCAGTGGCAATTCCTTCAAAGGAGGTTTGCTTGGTCACTCGATGACGATGGACGATGATGACAGCTCGGAGACCGGCCGGTCCTCTGACAGCCGGACGACTTTTGGTCGCCACCCGGGCAGAAAAGGAACCCACCCTGAGGCGTCGACTGGGGTTCATCGGTCAAGCATTATCATCGAGCCGGCGGTCACGCTGTTCACTCTGGTGTATTTGGAACTCTCCGGCTGTCAGCTCATGTCCTTCCCGTCGGCGCTGCCTTCACAATTGCCGAATCTGCGACACCTGAATCTGGACCACAATCTGCTGTCGACATTGCCAGACATGCAGGGCTTGACTCGGCTGAAACGCTTGAGCCTGGCTGGCTGCCGGATCAAGAACTCGCAAAATATATTGCGAGCGGTCAATAGCTTGCCCGAGCTTCTCGTCTTGGACACGCGCATGAATCCATGCACGCTGGGCCTATATCCACCTGTAATCATGGTGTCCTCGACAGCGCCAAAATCGCGTCATCATGGGAATGGCGATGGCAACCCGTCTCAATTGCTCATCGAGGCGGCCCTACCACCAATCCCAAATCCGGAGATTGCCCAGCCGGATCTGGTACCGCACAATGTCCGCAAGGCGCAAAAGGAGCGACATGAAGAGCGTCAACGGGCAGAAAAGAGCTTCTTCCACAAAAGATCCGCGGCACCCGAGCCCGGAGGCTCGAGTGCCGAAGACAGTGAGACGGACGGCAGGAGCAGCACAATTGCATCATCCAGTACAGTTCCTACGGGCAGCATGGCGGGGGATGAGGATCGGCATGTCCACACGGGAAGCAAGCCATCGGCTGCGACTCGGAAGCGCAAGCTAGAGAAAGCAGCGGAAGCCGCTTCCAACCCAGCCAAGAGCAAGACGTCTTCTCAACACAATAGCAGCAACAAGGGCACATCGACGTCCTCGGCACTGTTCTTGGCGTCTGACGCGCGCTTCCTAAAGACGCTGCCTGCCAGATTTCTGCAGCGGCGGCAAGCTCATCGCGGTCTGTTGGCTCTTGCGTGCCCTGCGCTAGTTTGGCTTGATGGTCTGGTCGTAGACTGGGCCGAGGTGGAGGTTGCTCAAGATTTCGTGGATGCTACGCGCGCGGCGAGGGTGCGCGAGCGAGGCGGCCCAGCGGGAACAGATCAACGCGAAGCAGAGAGTCTGGCCAAAGCGCAGCATCCACCGCAGCGAGAAGAAGAGGCTGACGAGGACGACACGACGGTGCGACAACTCAAGATGAGCAGGGGCTCGACTGGACGAGGGACAGAGACGGACTTTTGGATGCCACGAGAGAATCGCTACGAGGACATGTTCCTCTCGCTTCCGTGATACCATTTAATGCGACCTGCGTCAATCCGCCCGCAGGCTTTTTTCCCCAGATGGATTGTGTCTTTCCACCACGCGCGTCTGCCAGGTCTCGATTCCCCGCATCTGTACTCTTCTTAATCTCTCCCATATTTGTACTACACGCAATTGCATCATGCACGTACAAGAGTCGAATGTGAACTTCAGATGGTTGATTTATGAGTCTGAGTCGCTCTGCCCGTCGCTGTCAGTGTCATCGTCATCGTCGTGGCCCCAGATGACTTTGATGACCTGGGAGCAACCTGAGCATGTGGATAGGATGCTGATCTCGTTCGGGGCCGAGTCGCTTCCCGTATCGCTCGCATTGCCGCCGAGAGAAGCATGTTGTTGGAGCCTTTG
>LAXH01000173.1:0-36022 GCA_001006505.1 Tilletia horrida | reverse complement strand
TGTTCATTACATAGTCTTCTCCTCCCTTTCCCTCGAGAGTCTGGCTCGTGATATACCGTCTTAAGATGAAATTTTGTCCGAGACTGGGTAGATGCTGTAAATGAGTTGATACTGTGCCAAAATGAGTAGGTTGCTCAACAGTAAGTAGATATCCCAAGAATGCGTGAATAGTCGAGATGGGTCGAGATATTGATGAATGGACGGAAAGGGCACAAGAGGTTACTTGAACGAGAAGGTAAGCCTTATCACAGATTCTATCCATTACGGCCAGAGTGCCACACGCCGTGGAGCTCCCGACGCCAACAACAACAATGCAGGACGCGACCTGGCTCTATCAACTGCGCGACCATCACGAAATAGGGACCTTGTGTCCCGGACCTTAAGTCGCTTTGATCGTCCATCTCGAGGAAGCGGTTGTTTGCTGCCTGCGGTCATGTATATGTTGAGGATATCATGGATCAAAAATTTGACTTGCCTATGTTTTTTATCATTTTCGAATACTGCTTCGAGTTCTGTGGAGATACCTGATGCCTCCGCGTGTGGTGGAAATATACTGCTGCTCTGTGGTTGTGAATTTGCATCGCTTGAATGTTGTTGAGTAGATCTTACACATACTGAGGTGTACAGGCTACGATAGAATAGACCTATGAGTATCTCTGTCTGACTTCAAAGTGTCTCGATACTTTTGGTGACAGCTCGTATCATGCACAGCTATGAGCTATGAATGTATGTTCACCACCTTAAATCGCGCTGGTATTGTTTGTTTTGTCACGAGCCATCTGCTGCTTTGTTTTATATCATGACAACCAGACTGCACTTACCATAGCACTGCTGGTCCGGAAAAGTGCATGAGCTAACTTGGCATCTCTGCGATTTCGTTTTTACTTCGGGTATCTAGAAACGCGGGCGACAGAACGACTCGGCCGAGACAGAGTACAATTTTGAAAATCGCTCCAAAGCTCGGCCGAGACAAATGCAATTTCCAAAATTGCATCTGTCTCGGCCGATACATCTACCGTGCTCTTACAGAATCGATATTTCTCCTTCCTCAACATGCTGGAAAGTACTGATCTGTAGTCCAGAGAGCAAAAGCAATGATCATACGAGAGATACGAGTTGATGCTGATGTTAGCGTTGAGAATACGGCGCCGCAGCCACGAATATGTACAGGTAGAAGTAGTCGAGCATGCATCATACGAAGGTGACGGGCAGAGATCAACCCAATCGCGATCTGCGCTGGGCGGCTGTTTGCCGCGCACGTCTTGGATGACGAGTCGATCGTTGCGAGCGCTCCGGCCTCTACACGAGACCGTCATAAAGAGAAAGTGCCTGAACGATGGTCGGATCCTGCTTGGAGCCTTCTTGGAACTCTTCGAAGGATACTGTAAGGAAGTTGGAAGAAGAGCCGAGGTCAGTTGACGCGTTTCACAAATGGAAATATGCTCGCGCGCGGCCTGCAGAAAATCGTGCAACAGCCATGCAGGTCGCGCGAGCCTTTGAAGTTCATCGACGAGCACTCACAAGACGCGTTTTGGTCTTTGTCCATGAGTGCGAAAATCTTCTTGACGCGCTGTGGGAATAGAATAGAATGTATGCGAGGCGATGCCAGACCTGGTCAGCGATTCGATCATGCCCTGCTTCAACAAAGCCCTTGTGAGCTGTTGCACTCACCTTCTCGGGGGTGTCTTCATCTTCTGGGAGCTTCACCATCTGGCCCGTCATCTTGTAAATGCTGCGTACGATAGCTGTGGGACAAGGAACGAGAAGAGGAAGGTCAGATTTGAAGTTCACACATGCGTGGGATGATACGCGGACGATTGTGATTGAGGGGCATCTGAAGTTGATCGCAACGTCCCAAATACTCACTAAGCATCTCCTCGTATGTAATTTGTCCATCTCCGTCAATGTCGTACAACTGGAATGCCCACTGCAGCTTCTCGTCCAATCTCCCTCTTGAGGTGACGCTCAGTGCGCAGATGAATTCCTTGAAGTCGATAGTTCCGTTCTTGTCCTCGTCAAAGACGTTGAAGACGTATTCTGCGAAGGCGGTGGGATCTCCGAAGGGGAAGAACTGCTTGTAGATGCGACAGAACTCGGGCTTGTCCAGCACGCCGGTGGGACAGTCCTTGGAGAATCCCTTCCACCACTGCTGGAGCTCCTTTCGATCAACTGAGCGGTCAAGGAAACGGGCTGTGTCAATGAAAGCGTAAGAACAGGAATGGGAAGTTGAAAGGCTCACAGTACGTGATCTTTTGGAGATCGGCCAATTCCTCCGGTGACAACTTGGACTGACTCTTTCCCATGACCGACAGAGGTGAGTGGACGAACGACGAGATGAGTGGATACGAAGAGCAGACGGGTTCCGAAGATGGGTCTGGATGCGCGAGATGGTGTGTGGTGGTAAGATAAGGGTTCGGATGATGGCTTTGAGTTGTTGGCTTGTTGCTTCCTTCTTTTGTCCTGCTGGCTGGCTGGGCGGTCCCTGTCGAGAAATGAGCTTGGCTGGCGAACGGACCATCGATGACGGCGTCGGACCTTTTCTCTTTTGCCACGCGAAATCATCACTGGGCCCTGAATTCGCTTGGCGCCAACCAGCATCGCATGTTCATTGCTACCAGCATATCCTCACAGCTTTGCTCGGCGGCTCTCCCTCTCGCTCAAGACAACGCGAACGTGCTTCAAGAACAAGGGCTGTGCAAAACCATCCACCAACCTGACACACCCCAAGACCATGGCCGCATCGGATCCACCCACAGCCTCCCTTGGCTCTGCTGCCCTGCATCCTGCCCTGCGACCCTTTGCCCGGCCTTCATCCTCCAATTCCTCCATTCCACAGCTACAGCTGCCTCAAGACCAAAAATCAGACTTCGAGGACGAGGATGAGGACGACTTCGACTATGAATTCCTCGACCAGGCCCCAGAGGCAGAGGCCGTCGCAGACCCATGGAACATCGAGGATCCTCACCAGATGTCGGCGGCATCTTCTTCCTCGTCTGCGGATGCACCGAGGCCCCCTCCATCAAAGCATGAGCAATATCCTCCACCATCAGCATTGACAGCAAACTCGACTCCTGCCCCACCACAATCCCCGGATCAACCTCTGCACGACGCTCTTTCGTCTGAATTGCTAAGATTGTCGACAGTGCTACGGTCAAACGCAGTCGCATTCGGGGCTGCGTTGGAGAGAGACCGGCTCTTGTTGGAGAAGAGCTCCGACCACTTGGGCGCCAATCTCGACTTTATGACGCGGACGCGAGGCCGGCTGGGTGAATACAGTCGCAAGGCCAGAGGCATGGGATGGTTCACACTGACTGCGATCGGCATTGTCATGATCAGCTGGATGCTGTGCTTCGTTGTCATTCGCCTTACTTGAGCATCCACAGCTGGAAAGAATCGCAACGAAACCGGTACAGAACGCTGCCATCTTGACGTCACACACACACACCACATGTGTGTGTGGGAGCATGTTAAGGCATCATTTACATTACATGGCAACAGATGAGAGGGCGTGATATGCGCAAGTGCGGATCAGCCTGGTGGAGGGAGAAGGAATCAGGTAAGCTGAGTCGCACGACGGAGAAAGAGATGAAGATCGTCCATTGTGTCTCGCTCAGTGACGACGGAAGTCCACTGTCAGATCGAGGCACAGAAGGGGCTCGTCGTTGGAGGTGAAGCCGTCAAAGTGGATGCCAAATTGTGCTTCATGGATTTCTGATGTCAGCCGCGATGTTCTGAATGACTCCAATTGCATGGATGCTCACCTGGTGGAATAGGAGATGGCAGCTCGACCGTCTGACTGATGTCGTAATCTCCAGCCTCGACGGGGCATTGCACCTCAGCGCCGTTTTCCCGCGCCTGTTCACAGATATCAATCTGGCGGTGCAGAAGCCGTATGAAGCCAATCTTGACATCGACCACTCCGTATGCGCCTTCGTCAATTTTGGACCTGACTGTGCCCGTGGCCTGGACAGTCATGTTCTTGCCCGCCTGTGGAGGATCGGGCGAGACGTTGACAGTGTGCAAGTCCACGACGGGTGCAGGTGAGTTTGGGTCCTGAGCGCACGCCTTCCATGTCCATGCTTTTCCTCCGCCGTCCAGAGCTGAGATTGGCTGCGATGCTGGGACTGAAGACGAGGGCTCAATGAACGCTTGCTGAGCGGCGGCGAGCAGGTCCTGGTTTGGACCGTGTGCCAAGTTGAAATTTTGGGTAACTTGGAGGGCCGATGTAGCGAACAGGCCCCAGATAGCTTTGGCGAGGGATGGCATATTGCTAATGGATAACTTGACTCGTCCGCGTTCTTGCAAAGGATTGTGGTTGTATGCTGTCAAGAGCTGGTCAAGCTGATCCAAGGGGTCCAGCTCTGCCCATCACGAGGAACCGCTGAGGATGACGTCTCATAACCGCGGAAAATCAAATTGAAATGAGAATCCACACTTGCAGGCGACTGGTCTCGTGACCTCGTCGCTCGCTCGCAGCTTGCTTCGCGTTGAGCCGTCTGGAACGATGAGCATGTCGACACCCGCCCACACCTTCCACAGCGTCTCGACGGGGAGGAGCGCGTCTGGAAAGTACCGATGAGCGCAAGTTTCGATCAGTCGTGGGACTCCGACGGCCCGAGTGAGGCGGCAAGCGGCAGCGGTGTCATTCTTGGAATCGACGGCGGCCAGGAGGAACACCATCGGCATCTCCAACATCCAGCCTCACCATTCGCTCAAGCTCACCACAGATCGAACATACCACGGACGGAATCACCTTCCCTCTCTCTGTCCATTCCAAGGAACTCCTCCGCCGCCCTTCAACCTCCTTCATCGCCTCCACTACAGCCCCTACCGCAAGATACAGCGCTGACCATCTCTTCATCACCCCTAGACCAATCTTCTCCCCTGTCTCTCCTTTCTCCTTTATCATCAGCTTCCGCTACAGCTCCACACCTCAAAGGGGCGCGCACACGACGGCGGAGACCGGGCGGAGGTGCGATATTCACCCTTCAATCAGCACTCCTGGCTTCCGCGTCCATCTTCATACATCCACAAAGACTGGCCAGGAAAACGGTGCAGGCGGTGCAGTCACTCATTGCGACCGCGGCACCGAGCTCCAGGTTTGCGACATCGGGTGGCTTCTCGGGCTCATCTTCTTTACCTTACAAACCTTTGGGTGGTGCTCGGCATCGGTCGCCTTCCGCCTCATCACATCGTTCGCATCAAACCCAGCATCACCATCTGCCACGGCGGAGAAACTCCATATCTCCATCACGACGCTCCTACGCTTACAATTCATGGACTTTTAGCAACGCAAGAACACGTTGGCTCTTTCTCGGCTTCCTTTTGCTCGCCATTGCATTTATCACCGGCATCACGAAACTCATAATCTACATTCTCAACCCCGACAAGGAGCCCAAGACATGGCAGTACTTTTGCACCTCGCAAGACGACTTCCCACACAAGCTTGCGGACAGTCTTGCTCCTGTCGATGTCTTTGTGGGCGTCTTCAGCATTGACTCCTCTTACGAACGCAGGCAGCTCATCCGATCCACGTACGCTACTCATACCCTTCCTTACGACGTCCACACTGGCGCACAATTATCAAACGTCCAGATCAAATTCATCCTTGGGAGACCCCGCAAGATTCACGCTCGAAGGGTGGCCCTCGAGATGGAGGCATACAACGACATCGTCGTCCTTGACATGGAGGAGAACATGAACCAAGGCAAGACGTACGCTTACTTCCGGTGGGCGTCGGAGAATGCGACAGTACCCATTTTGTTGTCCCAAGAGTCCTCGATGGAAACTGCCTCTCCTTTGAAGACTGTTGTGGGCTGGAAGAAGGCAGACTATGTCGTCAAAGCGGACGACGATGCATTTATCGTGCTCTCGGAATTGGAACGGCACCTTCGCGTTTCACCGCGTACGGGCACATATTGGGGATGTGAGTTCATCTTGATGCGCGATGTGAAGTCAGGATGCATGCGCCTCTGTTCTGCGATATGAACCGGGCTTTCTCACTCTCTTGATTTGTTTCAGACCTTATTCGCAACTGGTTCATGGGCGGTGAATGCTACGCACTATCCAACGATCTTGTCCAATACATCGCCTCCTCACCGGACGTTGTTCGATATACCCACGGCAAAGAGGACAAGAAAGTAGCTCAATGGATGAACTTGCATCCAAACGCGTCGACCCTTAATTGGGTCAGCGAGCGGTGCTGGATCTATGACGGACCGAAAGCGGGAACAGCATACAGTCACGGTTATCTTTTCCCGGACTACGTGGCCAAACTCAAGCGACAAGCCATCAAGGACGCTGCCGCATTTCCGGAGAGCGACACGGGCGGTGCAGCGGTCGTTGCGGGTGAAGAATCTCAGGCTGCGGGTTCGACAAGCGGTCTTCTCACCGAACCTCGTCGCTCGGCCGAGTGGAGGAAGAAGCACAGTGCTAGCACCGTCAGCAAGTGGAAACAACCATATATTGCCCCCAGGCCGGGCATGAGCATAGAGGAAGAGGTTGAGGCCCTGGTGGAGGGCGGCGGTCGCTGGGACGGATTCTGGATTCGACCTGCGAAGGTGCTGGGTGCAGGGAGTCCTTTCGACGAGGAAGCGTATCATGATGGTCTGGCGCCAATTTTGACATCCGGTCGCTCTGATTTGGTAGCTGACAGTGCCGTTCTGGATGGCGCTCTGAAAAACGGAGGCGGTCATCACGACTATGCTGCCTTAGCGGAAGAGTTCGGCTCCCACCAGGCTGTTTGGGTGCCATTCGACTCGCTCGTCTACGAAGCGAAGGATCCGAGACTGAGGCCGACCAAGGACGAACTCGAGGCGCCTTTCTTCCGTTCTGAGCTCAATTCCGATCCCACCTCCGGTCTGACGCTCTACAATCTGTCCGCCGCTTCTCCTCACCAAGACCTTCGCGATCAGGGCATCAGAGTGCGGGATGCGGGCAAACCACCATCGCGACCTTCCGACGTCAAGGGAGAAAGCGTCTGGAACGTAGAGGTGCCAGACGCGACCTTGGGCCGCAGAACAGTCGGGGAGGTGGTGGCACGGATGAGAACGGAAGATGCTTCCCATTCACCGCAGCCATATCTGCATTCGCAACATCAAGGAGTCATTCCCAGCCGATATGCTCCACTCACCACTGGTGGACGCCGACCAGACCCGCCAAGCTCATATCAGGTGCCTGGCAGACACGCTACGGACCTGGACGGTCACGACGGCGCATCGGGAGCAGGGGACTCCCGGCAAAAGTATTACGAGACGCCCTCCGACATCCTTCTGAAAGGCAATCTGACTCCCGAGCAACGTCTGCGGGCGCGCCGGTATCTGTACCGACCCCATGGTGGAACGGTGGTGGTGCACTACCTGAAGAAGAGCGAGTGGTTCTTCGAGACTGCGATTGCGCTTCTGGGCAAGGATGTGCTTTGGCCAGGTCCCAATGCCGGTGCTGCTGGGGAGAGGGGAGGCCGGGCGCGCGAATGGCGTATGTGGGCGTCCCCTCGGGTTGCGCTCGGCTCGACGGAGAAGGAGGCCCGCATCGTGTGACCTACTTCATGTGATGGAACAGCGTCTTTTGTCTCTGCCTCCCATGGTCTGGCCTGCAATATCACCGGGATTATGGGTTTCGTGTGTCACCTTCATGCTCAATCGTGTGCCACGAAAAGATGCAAATAATATCGGTGGATTAATGAGAAATAGCTCACCTACAGATGGTCGATCTTCAATTACAAGTCAAGGATTTGTGACCCTGGGGGTCTAGACCACAAGCCCCCCAGGCAAAACCAAATGAATCAACGCGCGCCCGCGCGCCATTCGATATGTACTCTGAAATCCGCAGATGGAGGATCTTTCGCCGTCATTTTCGCGGGTTGAGCAAGCGTGACGACTGACGAAGCAGGTAGCCAATAGATGGACCCATGCCACCGGGTCCAGTCTATCTATTCAGTAGGAGCGGGGCAAAGGATGAATGGGAAGAGATGTGGCCGATGCGCTCCGCCCTCTCTCAGATCCGAGCCATGGAACCTTCGGAGGGGCGGAGCCGTGCCCGGCGCTGGCTTCCATGGAATAAACATTCAGCACACAACCCCGATCTCTACTCCCAACTTGGTGCCCCTTCGCCTGCCTGGTCGCCATGGTGAGCAGGGAGGCAGGGCTGGAGTGATGTGCTATCAGGTGGAGCCAAGCCAGCTGCTGGCCCCAGTCGGGACGAAGACGTGAGGGCGATGAAGCCCTCAATCTGTATTGTGAAGTCTGCAGCAGTTCAATAATGCCGAGCATGTGCAGAAACATGCCCACTTTGCACGCAAGGCGAACTTGCCCGCTTACTTGATGTGCGGGTATGAAAACTGCTGTCTGATTCCGTGTCTATGTGTCAAACTGACAATGCTGATCAAGTGGATGGTTGGATGGATGGATGGATTGACGAAAACGAAGACTGAGGAGCCCTTCCGGCAGCCGTTTTTTTCCCTTGAAGCTGTCCTTCAATTTGTCGGTTCCCACTCTGGTCCTGCTTGCAAAGTGTTTGTATTTGCATTTTTGGTCGACTCTGGCTTCATTTTTCCCTTTCCTCCACACACCACACACCCAGGGCCCGCTTGTCTCCCTGCAGTCACCGTGCGGTCACCGTGCGTGCAGCCCAGCTTGGAGTGTCAATCTTACCACGAACGCCTTGTTGATTTTCTATTTCTTCCTGCTCGTCCTCTTTTCCCCTCCTCACCTTTCAACCGCTCCTCTTGATCCCTCTTCCTCTCTCTCCGTTTCTTCCTACCTCCGCCCTACTCCGCCTCCTCATCCTCCTCATCCTCGTGCGCTTTCCACTGCTCCCATCCGCCGGTCACCGCTCGGTTGGCGACGTTTGTACATATAGAGAAGCCCGACTCGACGCAAGGCTTCTCCGTCCCATCCAAAGCAAAAGCGGCTCGAGTACATCCGACTTGTCCGTGAACGCGAGTCGCACAGCCGGCATCGATTGACTCCTGTCGAGATACTATCACGCAACGCTGGGCCCCCTCCTCGCGTCTTCCGCCTTTGCTTTTGATTGCGATACGCTACGAGCAACACCCTCGCAGGCCGTTGGGAAAAGGTTGACTTTGCTGTGTATCATCTGCCGCTCATCGCCCACCCGACTCTCAGCCAGGTCTCCGCCTTTTAGTCCAACACTGCCTGACGATGGGACCGGAGACAGGCAGGGACAGTGAATCAGGTCCCGCTCCGACTTCAACCTCACCTACGACTGATGAACCTCAGCATGACGCATACCAGCATCAGCAACAGCAACAGCTGCACCATCAGCAAGTGATTGCCCAACAGCAGCAGCTGCAGCATCATCCACACCATGGGCACCATCCTTCTCAGCACATGTACATGCAGCAAGGCCAGCCCCAGGCCCAGTCGCAAAATGTACAACCGGTAGGATGGGTCAGCTACGGAATGGTACGTCTCTGAAAAGCTCTTGGGCAGGTGGGACATATTGCCCGTCTGAATTGCACATTCTGACTGCATTCCCTGTTCTCGCCATTGTAGTCACCCTCCGGCTCAGGATATGCCGTCTACAGTCCTACGTCCTCATACTATGGCAACCCACACGGTGTATATGCCACATCTCCACCCAACTACGGCCCCAACATGCAAACATCGGGAGGTAGCTCTAATGCTACTGGGTCGGCTGCAGGCCCTGGCGCATATGCATACAATGCAGCTCTGTATGGATCCGCAATGCCATATGGCCAATCCGCATCGTATCCGACCCAGCCCTCACAGCAGCACCATCAACATCAACAGCAGGGTACCCCGTCCCAGCCTCATCCTTCTTCCAACTATGCTCGCTCCCGTGAAACAAGCGCGGGCTCTGTCCTCAGCTTTGGATCCGCAGGTCCTGGCGGCTCCAATCTTTTGCCGTCGCTCGCTTCTCGAGGTATGGGTACAATGCCGTCTCCCGCCTCTCCCGTTCATCAGCAGTCTGCCATGCCACAGAACTGGATGCCTCACTACGGCTCCAATGTTGGTCATCTATGGATGCCGGCAGGCGCGCAACAAGGCATACATCCAGATTCTGCTCAAGGACGATCTTCCTATTCAGTAAGTCTAGCAGTCCCTCCTTTTTTGGACTGCTGCAGCTATGCTATCTCAAAGTGACTGAGCTCACCTTTCTTTTGCATCACCGGCAGCGCGGCAACGCGCGGCGAACCTCAAGGGGTGGTGTAGCTGCCGGCAGCAGCGGGCCGTCTCGAGGCAACTCCATCTCCTCCAGTCAGAGCACGGGCTCGTTCTACTTCCCGACCTCTCCCGTCACCACGGCATCGGCCTACAGTCCTTCTGATATCACTTATGCGCCAGAAGTTGCATATATGGGTAGTGCTTTCTACTCAGCCCCGCCCATCAATCCTCAAGTTTCTCGACTCCATCACTCTCCGCCCACGATTCCTCACACGTCAGGCACACCGGTTGCGGGCATGACAGCCTCTGCCAATACGCCTTCGCCTTCTGGCTCCAGTCCACTCAGCCTGTCACATCTGACTTCCGCGGCACTAGACACCGAGCAAACCGGAGTATCCCCCAAACCTGGCGCCCCTGGCCGTCGTCCGAGACCGGCCCGGGACACGGGCACGCCAGGCATCATACCCAAGCAAAGTAATATTCCTGGACAATCCGGCACATCTCCTACAACACCAGCTGCTGGCACCGCTCAAATGGTAGAACGATCCGAGCATGTGATGTGGGTTGGTAATGTGCCGCAAGATGCAACAGCGAAGGAACTCTTCGAGATCTTTTCGAAATTGCCTGCTACAGCAAGCTCTGTCGCCTCCGCGGATTCCGAATCCACCGAAAACAATGCCGCTCCAGCAGTCTTTGTTGCTCCCGAGTCGAAGGCGTCTGAAGTGGATAGCGAGAAAGGCGCATCCACAGAGAGTTCTGTGCTCAGCGACGGCGACCACAGTAGTGCGGGCCAGGCGCCAACCATACCCGAGTCGTCCACACCTCAACCAACTGCCGGATCCGCTGCGGAAGACCCTTCAGCACTAGCGGAGCAACCGAGTCATGGCATTGTCTCAATTTTTCCCATTTCGCGGTCGAATTGCGCATTTGTCAACTATGCCACCGCCGAGCATCTTTCGAATGCGGTAACCTATTTTTCGGGAAGACCTGTGCGGCCCCAAGACAAGCGCTGTCTGCCGATGATTTGCCGCGTGCGCAAGAAGGATGACGAAGAGCGGGCTGGTGTCGCCGGTCAGCGCGGTCGTGGCATGCACGTTGAATGGGTCAAAGAACATCAGCGGAAGCGAAAAGCAGCCGTCGCGGCAGCTCAGAAAGGCGAAGACGCAGCCACAGAAGGTGTGGAGGCGGTGATGAACGTGCCTAGCATTGAACTGTCGGCACCTTCTCTGTCGGACACGGCGACGCCAACTCCTGCTGAGTCTTTCAAGCGCGCAGTCGCGGCAGGTTCAGCGCTTTCCCGGGACGCTACACCTCGCATGAGCCCCAAGATCTCAAACAAAGCGCCGCTTATCGCTCCTGTAGCCTCCAGCCGCCTGGCCGAGGCGCATCCGACCCTGACGCACGACAACTCATCAAGCTCTTTAGACACGTCTTCGAATGGGTCCTTGTCGTACACCTCAACAAATTCCAGTCTGCTTCGCCATCCAGCCTTCAAGGTGCGATACTTCATCCTCAAGAGTCGTACGCGGGACGATCTGGACGATAGTGTAAAGACGGGACACTGGGCGACGCAGCCGCACAACGAAGGAGTCCTAGATCAGGCCTTCCGATTGAGTGCCAAAGTGATCCTCATTTTCGGAGCCAACCAGAGCGGCGAATTCTACGGGTATGCGCGCATGAACGGCCCGATTCGACCCCAGGCTGAACCGATACATTCGAGTGATGGTAGTAGCGGAGGATCAGGCGGATCCAGTACGCGATTGTCAGCCATGAGTCCGCCATCGACTTCCAGCCGCAACAGTGTCTCCCCCGGGGCAGGGATGCCTATGATGCTGGAGGAAAGCAGCGACGAAATGCGTCGTCATTCTTCCGATGCTGCAAACTTGTCTTCTTCCGGGGAGCCTGGGAGACGGGCCAGCATTGCCAGAGATTTTGCCCTGACGCCCTCAGACGCCTCGTTGATACCGCCTTCCCCGGGTGTGCCTCAAATGGCCTCGCCTCAGCAACTCACGCCTGCGGAAGAGAAGGAAGAGAATGAGCCTGTCGTCCATGCCCTCGATCTTGTAGAGCACCCTGCAACATGGCCCACGGCTCAGACGGCCGCGTCACCAAAGGTCGGGATGGAGTCATCGCGACGCGGTGCGACGCTGTCCCCCACCTTGCTTTCGCAGACACATCGTCCACCTCGAGCTGGTGATTACATCGGGCACGCCGAGGAAGATCCTATTGCTGTGGCCAATGCCATCAATGTCCATCTGGAAGCACCGGAGGTTCAGCGTTCAGCCAGTGACAACGCTGCCGACCGCGGCGTCCATTCGGCAGATGCAAAGTCTCAATCTCCGCCTGAGGACGCCGGCAAAGTCACGCCAGCTCGTGCCGGTCTGACGAGTCCTAGCTTGAGTGACCACAGCTCGCTGGCTCCCACAGACTCAGCATCGTACGATGCTCGTGCCGCAAATCAGCTCGCGATGCGGGCGATCATCCACAACCTCCGATTGGACGAGCGGGAGAGCACTCTTCAAGCAGAGGAGCTGGAGCGGCAGTTGAAGCTCTCTGAGGGTCAAGGGGAGGAAGATGCTTCAGCCACGGCACAGGGAATCTTCCCAAAAGGCAAAGGTCCCCTCGGCGCATCCACGCAGGCGGAATCATTAGGCAGGCAGTTCGCAATCGAGTGGCTGCAGACAAAACCTTTACCGTTCAAAAAGGTGCAGCATCTCCGGAACCCATGGCGAGATAACAGACAGATCAAAGTCTCGCGTGATGGCACCGAGCTGGAGCCAAGCGTGGGCAATCAGCTTATCTCGGACTGGGAACGCCATGTGGCCGAGGAGCAGGGCACTTCGGGGTCTTCAACTCGAGATGCAGCTGCCGCAGCACTAGGAACGGAAACAGTTGCGGATGCTGAGGAGGAAGACTAGAGCAGTGGATAGATCTCTCCCGTGCCTTTATTTCTGTGGTTCAAGTCACGTCTCTTATTCTCTTCTTTTGGGCAAAAAAGGAATGGGTACAGCCCTCGGCCATATTCAGTGAGTGCTTTCTTGTGGCGTGGCTATGGCGCTTCTTTCTAATGTCTTGAGCGCTTATCCGAGACTTTGGATGCTTCTCTAGCAGCAGCAAGCGGCGCTTTACATTGCAATTTCTCTCCGTCCCAGCAGCACTTCGCGTACCAGCATCGTCCCTCTCTCAGTGCCTATGAAGAACACCCCATGGACAAGAGCTCCCCCTGAGCATCTGACCTCATTACCTCCATCACCTCTCACCACTTCTCATCAACATTTTCGACACACCTTCAAACGGCCGCACAAGATACACGATTTCCATCTCCAAGTCCGTCACTTTCACCAACCTACGTATTCGCATCCAGCAGCAAGGTTCTCGTCTCGACTCCAATACACGTGCAAGTTACAAGAACTCTTCCTTAGCATAAAGTTTTTTCTCTTTCATTCAGGGCCTCTATCATGTTGATAAATCAAGATCGACCTTGGGCTCTCCCCCTTGCGGCCACCGAAATTTCCGCACCATACCCGCCCGGGCTTCGGTCGCCTGCCCACCTCATTTGCTCAGCTTCCCGGCAACGGCCCCATTGCCTTTGCCAAAGGCTTTCTCTTTCTGTTTCGCCTCAACTCGGTCGAGCCATTCTCGTCAGGAAAGCGAACGCGCGACGATCGCGTCCACTCCCCGCTCACGAGGTAGCACCTACCACTCGGCGGATCCTGGCTGTTCAGGACACTCTGGCTGAATGAGACCCAATTTCTTTCCGTTTCGATTCAACCTTTTTCTTCGCTTCGACTACTATACACGGCTTCTTCCACATTGGTGCACAGCCTGCGGCGCAGGCAACAACTGTATTTCTAACCCCAAGCATACACGAAAAGGGAAAGGAAGGCAGTCCCGCTCCAATCAAAACAACAATCTGCACTTTCTTGGGCGTGAAATAATCGGAATACATGACCGGATCTAAAATTTATGCATGGTTCAATGCTACATCGACTCTATGAGTTGGCTGAACGGACAAAGAAATGGCAGTATGTGTATGATCACAGTCCTCGCACGACACCGGGCCTGCTGTTTAGCTTGAAGCGCCCTTTGATTCCTTTCCTGCTCGAATTGTGTTTGATCCATGCAGTCTCTTCTGCGCTTTGACCAGGGACGTCTAGCCCACCATCAAAGGTGGTTCCCACTCCTGCTACTTGGCAGTCCGAAGGCAGCTCGGCGAAGCCGACCTCGGGACGCTTGCTGTCCTGGTACTGGAGAGTGGTCCGAGGATCAAAGAACGTGTCAGCACGTGGAATGCTGATCGCACTTTTCGCTGCTTTCGGACAACTCACCATGGTTGCCTTGATGACCCGGCCGGTCGTCCATGGCCCCGAGAACACACTGCGCTGCTGTTGGTTTGCGTTCCATCCTATCGTGGCATTCCTCGGATGCACGAGCGGTGCCGCTTCAAGCACATGGGTGAGAAGAAACGGGACCTTGCTCCGGAGGGGCGAGGCTGGGGCTTGCGACTTCTCCCCGTTAGGGTCCTGTGACTCGGGCTTGACAGACTGATGCGGCAGGAAATCTCCTTGGTCTACGCTGTAAACCGGCATCAGCGTTTGATCGACAAGCTCGATTTCAACCATAAAGTCTCGTATTCTGGTTTCCTCAGCTCCTTGATCACGGTTCCACAAGCTTCTGGTGGAAGATCGGAAGGCCCAGTCCCGTTCACGCTGCTCTTCTTCACCCAACGTCGCACCTTTGAGATCACGATCCTCAATTTTTTGAAGATCCCGTGCGCGTTCAACGCGGGCTGTGATCATGTCGACCCATTCTCCGACTGGATTGTGCAACCATCGGGTGGACCGGGGCCCTGGTTGCTTCACCGACTCCCACCAGCCAAGATGCCCACCACCGCGAGTCAGGGCGAGAACGAGGTTGCCGTTGGGACGATTCTTGACAGAAGACTCTTCAATGGTGGTCTGTCGCTTGAACCGATCCTGTTTCTCGCCGAGACTTTCGCTGCTGTTATCCGACTCCAGCCCCTTGGCTTTTCGAACCGCGTGCGCTACGTGCTGAGGCGACCTAAACTTGGCAGCATACTTGTTGTAGGTTGCGATGGCCTCCGGACCCAGGGCCTCGAAGACGCCGGAGAGGACCACGAGGGGAACGATGGGGTCGTCGTCGGCATTGATGGCCAGCATGGGGACTCGGAGGTTTGAGAGATGATTGCGCGCTCCACCTGCTCCACCATGGAGATAATATGCTTTCGCCGAGCGGTGTGGGAAGTCTCCGTAGGGACTACTGTGCCCACCAGTGATCCGGGTCATGGTATCGTCGACGTGGCGCAACGTGGACGGTGCGACGGGATGAGTGGCCTCTGGAGTCGCTGCAGGGATGGGCCACCCGCTTTCGCCGCCGTCTTGATGGTGTTCACAGTACTGAAGATACTCTTCCGTGGATTTCGAGGTGCGGAAAAGGGCAGCCAGATGGGGCTTGATCGGAGTGTGGAGGGCGAGCGTGGCCGCATGTGAGGCATAAACCGTCCTCAGGTTGCCCGCCATCGACTTTGAATAGACTGAGGAAAGCATGTTTCCACCTGGTCCGTCTCCTTCCAGGGCCTCGCTTCCGCGTAAGAGATCCCAGGGAGCTCCTATGGGAATGACCGAGACCAGGGGAGTGTCGTCTCCGTCCTCGGCGGTGGTTTTTGCGATGAAGTTGGCTCCGAGACTGAATCCGATTCCGATGAGAGGAGAGTTAGGAAAGACCTTGGTCGCCCATAGCAACGCACACCGAACGTCGGCCGTTTTTGCCGCCGAGTAGAGCTGGGGCGAGGTCACGGGAGTGTGGGCACACCCTCTAGAGTTTACAACTACCGCGCGATAGCCTTTGCCACCTTGATTCTTGGGTGCACACAGCGGGTTCAGGACAGAGCGAACATAGCTCTCTGAGCTTCCGCCGGTGAGACCGTGTGTGACGATGAGGGTGGGGTTGGTGGAGGATTCGTCTTCGGGCTCGAAGGCTGTGATGTCCAAGGAGATCAGACCTCCGTCGGGAGTCATGATGACCCTTCTGTAGTAAGGGACCGTATCTATACTGGACGTGTCACAGGCAGCGGAGAAGATTGTTTGAAAGTGACCATTCCAGAGCAAAGGACTGGATCGAAACGACTCGGATGCGACAGACGGGCATTTTTCTGTGACGAGCTTCTCGAGGTTGGGAATGGCTGAGGGAACAATCTTGGCTTTGACCTGCGGTTGTGGGCTGGGCGAGGCCTGCCCATCTGGGAGTGAATCCTCCTGGCTCTCTCTGGCGAACAACAGCATTTCGGTCGACAAGCTGAATGCTCAGGAGAAGGAGAAGGAGGAGGAGGAGGAAAGGAGGAGGAGGAAGGATCAGTGACCGGTTCCTGGACGTTTTTCGACGTTACCTTGGATGATGACGCAGTTTCGATGTTCGTCGGGCCGAAGCAGTAGCCGATACGCCGATGTGGAATCCTTGGACCTTGCTGAAGGAAGCTCTTGATGAAGAAGTTCACATCGACCCTGGAGGCATTCCCGCACTGCCAGACGTTGGCGCGTTGACAGTCATCCTTCCACTCCACGTGCTCTCAGGCACAGTCTCTCGTCTCTGTAGCCAAGTCCTGCCGGTCTGGGTCCCGTCTCGTCCTTACCCGCCTAATTATCAAAAGTAGTAGCCTAGCCATGTTCAATAATCTTGCAAGGACCGCAGCCCAAACGCAGCGCATCTCAGGAACGCTCTTCTCTGCATACAGTCGACTGCCAAGGTCGAGCACCCTTCCAGCTGCATGCCGTATTCCATCGTATACGTACTCAACCTCCCATGATAGTACAGTCTCGCATGTCGCCTCAATCCCTCAACCTCTGGCCGGAATCAGGGTCCTCGATCTGACCCGCATTCTCGCCGGTCCCGCCTCAACAATGCTCCTCTCCGACCTGGGCGCCGATGTCATCAAGATCGAGCATCCCAAAGGCGGCGACGACACACGCTCGTGGGGGCCTCCTTTCGCTCCGGCTCCCAAATCCGACGAAGACGCTCTGGCCATCGCTCGCCGAGCGGGAGTCGAGGAACCAAAGCCGCACTGGAAGGACCTGCCACCCGAGTCTGCGTACTTTCTCTGTGTCAATCGAGGCAAGCGCAGCGTCACTGTTGACATGAAGAAGCCCGAGGGACGAGAGATTCTCCACAAGCTCGTCAAAGATGCAGATGTCCTGGTAGAGGCGAGTTACTAGCAAGTCATGCGCAAACCTTACATGGGCTGAATAGCACTGTATCTCCCTCTTTTACTCTTTTCATCGCGTATAGAATTAT
This sequence comes from Tilletia horrida, assembly GCA_001006505.1. Taxonomy (NCBI): domain Eukaryota; kingdom Fungi; phylum Basidiomycota; class Exobasidiomycetes; order Tilletiales; family Tilletiaceae; genus Tilletia; species Tilletia horrida. The sequence continues at coordinate 18,566 of LAXH01000173.1, read as the reverse complement.
CTGCCAGGGTAAGTCTTTCGCAGTTCCTCTCATAGGGTCCCGTATGAGCTCAACAGAGTGCCTGCTTTGCAGCAAACTCAAGTCTTACGGTCTCGACTACGAAACATGCAAGAGCATCAACCCTGGCATAGTCTACGCAAGCATCACCGGTTACGGTCAGACAGGGCCGTACGCTTCCTCACCAGGATACGACGTCGTAATTGCGGCCGATGCAGGTCTCATGCATATGTGAGCACCTTCCTTCTGGACTCTTCTTCAAATAAGAGCGGCATTGATGATGTCGCCTTCGGTGTTTTCTTAGCACGGGCGAAGCAGATCGCCCACCTGTCAAAATCGGCGTGGCCATGACCGACTTGACGACCGGACTCTATACTCACGGCGCAATCATGGCTGCTCTGCTCGGTCGAGCCAAGACCGGCAAGGGTGTCCATATTGATGCCAGGTGCATACAGTCTCGCAAAGAGCTCAGCGTTGGCAGGGACTGGATCTGACCTGTTCGACTTTTCCTGTCCTTGTCCCTCTGATGCAGTCTGTTCGAGTCACAAATTGCGTCGTTGGCCAACATTGCAAGCAACTACTTGATTGCAGGTGTGGAAGCGGGTCGACACGGAACGGCTCATCCGAGCATTGCTCCTTATCAAGTGTGAGTCTCTTGGATGATTGGCAGCAGATCACAAAGCTGACCACTCGTCGCACCCGCAGCTTCCCCACGAAGGACGGCTTCATCATGAGTAAGTCGCAACTACAGTTGAAATCTTGCCTCCCGCTGTCGCACAGCCTGACAGAAATCTTTGCAACCTCGTGCTTTGTGGTGTCACGCAGTCGGAGCTGGTAACGATGGCCAATTCTCAACACTCAGTCGACTGTTGGGAGCACCGGATCTCGCGACTGATCCTCGATTCCTTACCAATCGCGACCGTGTGGCCCACCGTGCCATTCTGATCGACACACTCAATGAGCTCTTGTCCCAGCGCACTTCAGAGGAATGGCTCGACACCTTCCGCAATGCGCCGCCACCCCATTTCCCGGTTGCCCCGATCAGAGACATGAAGGGGACCTTCCAGCACCCTCAGACGAAAGCGCGTGGCATGACACAAACACTGAAGCATCCGAGAGCCGGCGATGTCCAAGTCGTGAGCCCAGCGGTTTCCTACGGTGGCGGCAAAATGCCCCTGTCAAGACCACCTCCTGTACTTGGCCAACATACGGACGAAGTGCTGTCCGAGCTCGGCTACAGCCAGGACGATATCAGCGGACTTCGTCAATCAGGCGCCATAGGACAGTGATGTGCATAATCAGATTTGCAATAAAACAGTGGTCGTACATGGATGGCACTTGGAATTATGGTCAGCTATCGTGTACTCCCAATCGTTTCAACACTTCGTTGAGGCGGTCTGTTGATTCGATGGCTGATCTGTCGGGGAGCTCGACTACGCCATCAAAGTGGCCGACAATGATGTCACTCACGTCGACGTCCTCGATGCCATCACGCTCACTGATCTCTGGACCAACGCCGACGCTTCCTGCCGCTTGCACACCGACGTCCTTGGAGAGACTGCCTTGGGCGATTCCTCTGAGAGTCACGCCGTCGCCAAGGATCGTCGCAATGGAGGACACGAGATCCTTGGACGAGTATGCGTTGACGAAGCGCCGTGAAACCACGCGGCGTGCCCGCGTCCAATCTTGAGCACTGTAGCGGCACGGCGCCGAGATTAGATAGACACTGTCGACAATATGAGAAAGATGGGCCGGCATCTTTCCCGTGCTAGTCGCAGCCGGAAGAGCCGCACCGTCCTTAGCGGGCGTGCCGTTGTCGCTGGCGCAAGTCTGTCCTTCGGCGCGTCGGCTGAGCTCCAGCAGCGCCTCCATCACGGTCACACAGCCCAGTGAGTGTGCGATTAACACTGTCGGACGATGACCCTGGACTTCCTCGATCAGCGTTTCAGCCAGTACCAGGCCCGCCCGGGCGCTCTTTGTCTTGGCTCTTGCAAAAAGACCGTCCAATGCCATTCCGGTCGCGCTGACTACCGTCATCGGCAGCGTAATGGCTGTAAGCCCTGCCATCGCGGTGGTCTTCAGGATTTCCGTGGCCGCCTTGGTACCTGTTTCAATCCTGCAATGTCAGTGGACCACGCTCTGCAGAGAGACAACAAGGTCTGGAGATGGCGACTCACCGACTTGTTTGATAGCTGTTGTGCGAACAAAGCTGTAGAGTGCCTCGCCGGCCTCCGCCATCAGCTTTTGCTCAAAAGCACAAGCAAACACATCACGTCCGTCTGGCTTGGCCATTGGAGATCCGCCCTGCGCTCCAACCAAGCGAACAGGATCGGAGAAGACGCGATCCCACATCTTGACACCTGAGCCTTCCTTAAGGACGAGGCCGGGCACAGTGATCGTTGCCTGCAAGCTGGCGGGGCCAGCGCCGTTGCTAGACGTGCCACCCTCCTCCAACTCTTTCTTGATGTTGGCACTCTCTCCTACTTCGATGAAAGTGAACGAGTCGATGCCTTGCAATCTTCGTCTGACTCTGTATCCAGCCAATCCTCCGCCTCCGAGGCCAAGTAAAGTTCCAAGAGCTAGCACTCCACCTAAGCAGGCCGCATACGTGTGATCAGCAAAAGAAAGCATAGGCAATACGGCATGCTCCATGCTCACCTGCAGAGCCGAGAAATGCGACGCCTGTCAGACCGGCCAAGGCTGGCGCAATCAAAGGAGCGGCAAGTCCGCCGGTAAGGCCCACTACCACACCACCAACAGCGAACCCAGCTCCGATCGCCGCTCGCTTCGCCCAGGTCGAGGACCTGAGCTTCTCTCGGGCGATCGATGATGCCGAGGCTGTGTTCATGCTTTCTGTCCGGTCATTTCCTGAGCCGGCGGTCAAAGGATCGGCCTTGCCCTGCTGCTCTTGGCTGTGCCGTGCTGAGCTGAGGATGAAGTAGATCGTCTGCAGATACGACATTAAGAACACAGATGCATAAAAAGTGCATACATCGGTCAGTGAGACAGAATGCATGCATCCAAATACCGCCTCTCTGACATACCTGAGCAAGAACTTTTTCTGCCCTCCAGATATCAATGGGTTCACCGCCCATTGCAAGAAATGCGACGAAAATTATTGCACGCGCGCGAGCATCGAAATGGAAGGGCTCGTTCGGTTTCACCGGCTGCTTCGTTTTGGGCGCTTCCTGATCAGAGCTCTTCTCAGACTGATCCTGCGCTGTTGCATTTGGCTGGCCAGACAAAGACTGGGTTGCGTTCTTCGCAACCTCGGCCGTGTTTGATGCAAAGGTTGTGGCACCTTTGGCAAAGGAAGTCCAGGCCTTTCCGAATGCAGCACCCGCTTGTGCAAAAGGGTCGTTTTGCTGTGTGGCAGTATCAGCTGGTCGTTGAGACTGTGGTTTCGGTGGGAGAACGCTGTTTCCTCGAGCGGTGCCTGATTGAATTGCCGAGGGTCGACGGACTTGATACGCGAGTGTTGGAGTCGCGGGTCCCTGATCCAGCTGAAGCTCTTTCAGTTCCTTTTGAACCGTCGCCTTCTCTTGTTCTACTTTCGCCTTTTCTGCTGCGACATTGTCAAGCTCTGTCCCTCCGAAAGCCGCTTCGCCCTCGAACAGAGGCTCAGAACCGGTAGTGTGCTCATCCCGGAAGCGGCCTAGCCCCAGGGCGATGAGCAGTAGTTCGTGGGGGATCTGGTTTGCGCAGTTTTGGTTGGACAGAGGGCCTCCCTTCCGCCGAGGGTGTATAATTGCATGAAGTTTCCGCAGTGTACGCTGGTGCTGCTCCGTGGCGGATGAGACATGATCCCAAGAGAGCTCGACGGCATCTTCGTCGGCATCATGCGCCAGCTCGCCCCTTTGCTCCTCTTCTTGCTTGCGAATTTTGTCCTGAGTCGAAAGTCGGGCAGCCAGTTCTCGCTCGAGGGAGATGCCCCGCTCCAACGTGGCTTCGTGAGGCATGACTATGTCCTTTTGGAATTGTTTGTGGGTCTCGTCATCTGTAATCCTGCCGTACGAAGCTGCCAGTACATCTTCGACGGTGAGAGGACCTGGCGGCAAGGCTGCCTGCTGAATACCGAGATGCTGGCAAGTAGCCTGGAGGAAGCCGTCAAGGTAGCTCTGCCAATCTTCTTGCAGCCGATGAGAGACGGCACTCTGTGCGTACAGTGCTTGAACGCGGGACTGGCATCGTTGCGCTGCGTACGAGACTGCAATGCAGACGCACCATCTGAGATCCGCAGACCAGGCGCCAGAATGCGACTCCAGCGCACTCAAGTCGAGCTGGCCAGCCTTTTCTTCAGTGCCTGACATTTTGGGCTTGTGTGCGTCGGGTGCGATGGGCCAGTTGCTGGGCTGGTGGTGTTGCTGAGGATGACTTGGTGGGGGACCAGCATTCCAGTCCAGCCTTTCCCATTTCACCATACGTCACTGGCAATCGGGACTCTCACAACTCACTCCTGACCCTCACTGCTGTACTCTCACACTTGTCACTCCTCAGCTTAGAACGCGCGATCAACATTTCTACAAACGGGAAGCAGGAAGAAGGACAAAACACGAAGAGGAGAGAGGGAGGATAAACTCGTAACCTTTTGCCTTGTTGCGATGTTGCGTCCCATCGCCGATGGAGTTGTTTCTTATATAGGAGTCGCTTCGAACGCTGGAATCGTATCTTGAAGGAAGGACAGGAAGGAAAGGAGGACGCGCCAAACGAATGTGAAGGGGGAGGGCCCATAAGAGAATCTAATGGATCAGAGAGACCAGGCACTGCCCTCAGTGCTCAGGATAGAGACGCAGGTCCTCCATCATCTCCTGGACTGGAGGCTCCGCATATGCTGAATGCGAGACAGAGCCACGAGTCGAATTCGAGCTTGGTCCAGAAGTGGCTGCGGCGGCTAGCGCCGTCAGCGACACTCGAGAGCTGCCAGCCGAGAGAGACCCAGGCGTGTGCTGCACTGGTGGCAGGATTCGACTGTCGTCGTCACCCTCACCCCTTGACGGAGCCCTAGATGTGGTAGCCGAGACACGGTTGGACCTGTCCTCGCCTGGTGAAGTCAAATGGTACGCGCTCAAGCTGAAACCATGCGTGCGTCGACTGTCTCGGAAACTGTGCGAGCGACCAAGCTTTGGCGCCGTCATGGTCAATAGCTCTGGTGATTGTCGTGTGCTGCCCGGTCGGCTCCCGGGACGACTGCCTGGTCTACTGGCCGAGGGTGAGCGCTCGGCAAAGCTCGCGGTGCTGCGCTCGGTCGAGGTGCTGGCATGATGCGAAGTGAAAGAGCCAGATCCTGGGGTCAAGCCGAGTGAAGACAGATGATGATGGGAGCGTGATCGCCCACTGTCAGCAGGCGGTAATCCGTATGGATGGCTCCGGTGACGATGGGAGCCGTGATGACCGGCGCCAGCTACATGCGCAGGCCCTTCATGATGGTGAATGCTCGTGAGGCTGTTCAGGTGATGGTGTGAGCCGTGATTGCTATGCAATCCATATCCAGAGTGATGATGAGGCGGCGACGTCTCGTCCCCGGACCGACGCGGCGAGAACCGAGATCGCATCTGAGAGTAGTCTGGTGAGCCCGGGCGTGAAGGAAGCGGACTGTTGGGCACCGTTTGACTTCCGAACAGACTCATATTACGAAGCGGACCCAGGACAGGACTGCTCGAAGGTGTCCATTTCGGTCGGGTGTCGCGGACGTGATGGTGGCCGTGAGGGCCAGACGAGCGGTATGCTGGATATGGCTGAGCATGATGAGATCCTGAGTGGGCAGATCTGCTGGCGTGGGACAAATGGTGGGATGGTGTTTGTTGCGGATGGTGGTGGTGATGGGGATGGTGGTGGTGTTGGTGGTGTTGACTGTGAGGCGCGTGTAAGGACGCAATTGAAGGAACCCCTCCGCCTGGAGTTTCGTGCATTGACATGCGCAGAGCGGCCCACTGGGTCGGGTGGGAGACCCGACGCGCAGCAGGCACCCTTGCGCCGCTGGAGCTAGCAACGGCGCTGGGCCGTTGCTGCTGTACAATGCACTGAGCAGTAGCTTTGAGCTCGCCTCTTTGCTCGGCCTCGGATCGGTCGACATCAATGTCGCCGTAATCCTCAGTCGCAATGCTGTCATTCTGTGAAAAATGTGGTGAATGTTCCGCACTGCTCGGCATACTGCTCGGGTTCGATCCAAAATCCTGTCCTGAAACAGATTGCTGGAGCCCGCCAGCTCCAGCACCTCCGTTGGTCACCATATGACTCGCGTCGACGCCGGATGGGATCGTGAATTGGGGTGAGACGCCTTGCGCAGTCCCGGGAGGATCCTCCATGGAAGTGTGGGTGCTCAAACCGCTGCTGGTACTGGGAGGCGGCATCATGTGGGCCATCTGTGTGTCGATGCCATGACCACCTCCAACATATGGGGTGTGAGGCGCATACATCTGGGGAGGTGCAGCTGCGGACACTCCTGGCATGGAGGCGAGGGGTGATCCTTGCTGCATTCCGATCCGTAGCTGCTGCTCAGCAATGGCTTGTCGCTCGGCGTACCTTCGATGACACTCTTCATGCATGCATGATGGTGGCCCCTCGATCGGTATTGGGGCATAGGGACCTGTTCCTGTAACAATGGGGCGACCCCAGGCGTCGACGGGGAAGACGGCGGTGCCAAATGCTTGAGGTGTCATGTGAGGTCCAGCTCCAGCCTGTTCGCCAAAGGGCGGCGGCGGCGGAGGTGGTGGTGCACCAGGGCCCGTCCCAGGCATTCTGTGGTAGTCGCCATTGTATGCTCCGTTTCCATGGTGGGGGAATCCGGCATGAGTGGGTGGATGCACATCTTTCGATACATTGTTGTTGGCGTGGAGTCCATACCAGTCGGAGGTGGTACCTGGTGGTGGATGATGTAGCGGGTTCGTCTGGCTTTGTTGTGCCCGGTTGAGCGCATTCAACTCATCTGTTGCGAGCATGGCCAGGGCGGACATCTCCTCCGATGCTTTAGGAGTGTCGCTGGCATTCGTCGTCGAAGCCAGACCACTGCGTGAGCGTTTCTTTGTAGCACTTCCGTTGGTGCTACTAGCCCCTGTGATCTCGCGGCTGTGTAGACTGCCGGGATGTTCTCGCTCTGTGTCGCTGTCGCCGTGGGTATCCTCGTCTCCTCCGACTTGGAATCGGGCAGGTGCCTTCTTCTTGGCGGAGGGACGACTGTCGGAGCTCGGACCAGCCGATGGATCCGGGGAGCTGGACGACGCGTGCGCCGCTGAAGCTCTCTTGTCTGCCTTGCTGGCGGTAGAGGATGATTTCTTGGGATTAGTGTGGATGCGGGCATGGCGGGTCAATTCATCGCTGCGACTGAATCGTTTCCCACAGCCGGGGTGAGTGCAGGCGTGTGGTTTTTCTCCGGTATGTGTACGGATGTGACGCGTCTGATGCTCGAGCCGGTAGAATGCGCGGGAACAGAGTGGGCATTTGTATGGTCGGGGTATGTTCGATTTGTCCATGGAAGCATCCGCCGCACCGCTGGTATCAGGATCGACATCGATGGACGAAGGATCGTTTGTGATGGACCCTGCTGAAAGCACAGCGTCTTGCTGTGCTGGTGCTGGAACATCCGTCATGGTGCTGTATGGGGTTGATAGGGAAGTCTATGGGAGATCGGGATGTGTGGGTGACCTAGAGGAGACGAGCAGCATTGGACGCGATGTCAGCATTCACCCGAAGCCGATGATGGCATTCGTCACGGATCAGCGTGACGCGCGTACTCACGAGGATATAAGGTTGCAGGTATGAAAGGAAAGAGAAAGAGTCGGAAGGGCAAGAAGCCTGTCTATAGTGAGCGGTTGGAGGAAATGGATGCCGGCAGTCAGGATTGGAAGATGTTCGATAAGGTCGTCTTCTGTCGTCCGCGTGGCTGCCTTGGTTCGCTCCAGACGCCCACTGAACCCGACGCCGGCTCTCCGATCCGGATAGTTAGAGAGGATGGAAGAAGGCCCTCTGTGCTGAGTGAGCACACAAGGAGAGTGAGAGAGAGGCTTCGCTGGTTCGAGAGTTGTGAGTCGGCGTGCGATCCGCCGAGATGTGCGGGGGAACCGCTTGAGACGGAGAGTGCACTCGACTGAGACCTGCAAGCACGCGGCTACGGAGGTCGGAGGTCGGGTGAGCGTAGTCTGAGAGAACAGATGCGTGCCGTGGGGCACACAGTGGTTGTTGTGTGGGGGGGAGGACGTAATGTTTCCGTCTGGGGCAACAGAGGAAAAGGAGGTGGTGAGGGGTTTTTTTTTTGTTGGCGGCTGCGGCGGTGTGGAGAGTGGAGACTGAGTCTTGGCTGTGGGTGCCGACCAGTCTTGTCCCGAGCTGAATGTACAAGATAGATAGACGGATCAGGAGCAGCTGGGGTGTCAGAGCGGAAGGAAAGGGGGAGGAGGGAGGGGAAGGGAAGGGAAGCGGGAGAAGGGGGGCGGCGTGCTGTGCGGGGGTGGGAACCAGGTGATGAGGGTTATGATAGGGGAAGAAGTGCGGCGAGGCAACAAAGAGGGCCAGAAATCTGTCCGGTCTCTGTGCCAGCCCCAGTCTGGATCGATCTCTGCCTTGTTCCGATGCCCCAAACGCGCTCTGCTGCGGGTGCTGTGATGCTGGGTCTGCGTTGTTGGATGCCAGGCTTTTTGCCGAAGCACGAAATGTTTGTCCCTCGGGCAGGCAGGCAGGCAGGAGGGCCAAAGCTTGTCTTGTCAGCTGTTCTCTTCTTGACTCTCTCGAGGTTTCTGGGTTGGCTGCTGATTCCCCAATCCCGAGTCTGGGTTGCGTCTTTCGAGGAGGAGGGCAGGAGATCCCTTTCTTCCTTCCTCCTCTCCGGTTTCACTTCCTTGCCTGCTGCGCGCTCTGCCTCTGCACGAGTCCGGGGATGGTGGGAGGACCTTGCGGAGCGAGCGCACGCGGCCCAGGCCCAGAGCCAAGGGAAGAAAAAACACTCACTCTAAGGCCTAAGCTGGGGCAATTTGCCCGGGGGTGGGCGTGGTCACAATTGATAAGCGTAGCCGGGGTCACTGGCGACAGAAACTCTCCATGACCACTTCCTCCAGGGCGGTCACAGTAACCATCAAATGCCGCAGATCTGGTGAGTGACGAGAGGAGAGGGGACCTCAAGTGCTCTCTGCACCTACCCAGATCGATCCTCCTCATTGACGATGGTGCCGATCAAGTTCCCATGAGGCGACAGACCGACGGCCGAGGATGATGTGCATCTATCCTTGTTCTGAGCACGTTTTTGCCCGTTCTGAACCGCGTATGTACTTGTATGTACTCCAAGCCACCACCTCAGGCCGCCTTCCCAACCATCAAGATGGTTCCATCTCCTGCAATTAAAGACGAGAGCCTGGAGAGGCTCGGCACATGAATACATAAAAATCTATGAGGCGGAGGGATGCGGAATGGCATATGGATCACTAGCCCCGTCCTTCATCCCGAAGCCGACCGACTCCCGAATCGGAGCTCAAGAAGCCAGCCGAAAGAGTGGGGGGGACTGAGGGTGGCCTGCAACAGAACGGGCGGAGCCGTGGCCACAGCAGTCTGTGTGGTGGCCCAACGTTGCATGTGTTGTGTGTGTATGGGGGAACAGATGGCCCACGATTGACGAGCTTGCCATGTGATCCGGACGCGACCTTCGTTTCGTTTCGGGGTACGTCATGGCCCGATCGCATCTCCACTGGGGGAATCAGCAGGGAGTACGAGTATTGAGCAAATGCGAGCCGGAGCCAGCTTCGACCAATGCTGTCGAATCCCAGCTGGTGCTGGCTGACTTGTCGTGCACGCTTTCAGCAGGCGTCTTGGAATGTCCTCTGGTTGATCAAGCAGTCTAGGCGGACTCGAGCTTGCCCTCCCTTTGCCCAGAGAAACATGGTAGCATCCATCGCCACCTCTTCGGCACCAACCGCCAGAAAGCGAGAAAGGTCCCCCGCACCCAAGGACGATGCTGATCTTGCGTTTGCATCTACTCCCAAAGTCGACAGTGTGCCGTCAAAGCCTGTCGATTATGGGTGGCCAGCCCCATCGTCGGCCCTTCATGACGCAGAACAGTTCATCCTTCAAAGCGTGCGTTCTGGGCAAAGAATCCTGATTGTACCAGGTACGTTGCCCCGTCAACAGTATTCATTCGTACGATGACCATATTGAAATGAAAGCCTTCACATCGCACAGACAAAGATGCGGACGGGTTGAGCGCAGGCGCGATCCTGCATCGGACCCTTCGGCAACTGGGCGTGGAAAATTCTCGGATCAGTGTGCACTTGATGAGCAAAGGCAATCATCCCGGATCCTCAAAGGAGAGAGAGGCCATGGAAGCCATTCAGGCGAAATGGGTCATCGTCCTCGATCAGGGCAGTCGCGAAGGCCCACCGCTGGTCAGGGGTGCGGAGCACGGCTGGCAATGGCATGGTCACATCAGCGCAACCAGTGCACGAAGCGACAGCGAGTCCACACTTTCAGTCACATCGGCCAATCGTGTGCACACAATGATCCTCGATCACCACTTCCTGACTGACCCGCTCAGTGGAGGTCCGAAGGGAGCGCTCATGGTCAACGCTTCCCACAGTGCGCCGGTGGCTACGACTGCCTTGCTCACCTGGCATATATGTCGACCCCTGCTAACAAGGAGCAAGTCAAAGGGCGGAGGCGGACTCTCCGATCAGGAAGCAGAGGCACTTGTTGATTGGCTCTGCCTGATCGGAACCATGGGCGACCTTGGCGTCTCTCTCAAATGGGAGCCTCCGTTTCCCAATATGGATGCAAAAATCAAGATGTGGACCAAGAAGCGGATTGGGACTGCTATCGCCCTCTTGAATGCCCGTAGGTCATCGGGACTGGAGATGTGATCGATTGTCAAACACGCTAACCTTTCTCTTGGGATGTCAAGCGCGACGGACTCCCACTTTCGACACAATTTCAGCGTGGCGGGTCTTACTCAAGGCAAGCTCGCCCGCATCGATCACCGATGCGTTGCAAAGCCCAACCGACGACCCAGAGTTCTCAAGCGACGTCGCGAGGCTATATCAAGCACGAGAAACAGTTGCGACTGAGACCGAGAGATGCACTCATACGCCTCCCAAATTCAGCAAAGACGGTCGAGTTGCACTCTTGCGCATACATAGTGCCTTTCAAGTGCATCCCAGCATTGCCACACGATGGTCGGGCACCCTTCGTGGGGCAAAGAAGCTACAAGCCGTCATGTGCGCGAACGATGGCTACTCCGAAGTGGGAGGAGGTGATGAGCCAAAGGCATCTGGAGGCATGACCCACTTCAGTTGCCGGATCGCGCAAGCTGCGAAACAAAGGTAATGTATGTCTGTGCGGCTTGTTGAAAGGATGGGTCACTGAGCCAGCAAGTCTGTGATTCTCCTTTCCAGGGCCGAAGACCCGAATTTGATCGAGCTCCTGCACGACTATGCAGCTCGAGATCCGAGCTTCCTTCGCGACCTCAAAGCCGCCACGGAGGGGCAGGAACAGGCGCCAGAAGCAGACGTTGACCCCACCACCACTTCCACAACGGACCAATCAGAAACACGGGTCTCGGTTGGAAATTTTGCACGGGGCCATAGACAGGCTTCAGGAGGCATCATCCCGCACGCCTTTTTCGAACGACTAGTGAACTTGATGGAGATTGGAGTCAAGGACGAATCTGCCTCTGGGTCGCCCTCGAAGAAGCGCAAAACCGAACCCGTCCAAAGTAACACCATCAGCAACTACTTCAAGAAAGCATAATTGTCCATGTAATTTTAGCAGAGCGCCAGAGTGCCACAATCGCATGCAGAGCCTTGATCAGGCCGGAAGAAACACCTCGTTCTTCTGTTGAGAGGTCTGGAAACGCAGTCCGGCACCGGTTCATCCCTTGCGCATGTACAAAAACTTGCTCCTCAACACTGTCGGCAGGATTGGCTGCGACAGTTCCGATGCAGCTGTGACGACAAACGAGATATGATAAGTGATCGCAACGAGGATAAAGGTCGGCCTTCAGTTATGCCGACTCACCTTGCGACCACTGTGGGCCATACACGCTCAGTACGTCCAAGGCTTCCGCGACGTCTCCGGGTTCCCAGGCTGCCGACTCAGACCCTGCAGTCTGACGACGATACACGGAAAGGCAAGCGAAGCCTGTCCGATTTGTCTGCACATCAGTGAAGCTGAGGTCAATTACGCGTCTGCTGAAGAAGGCAGGGAAGATCCCGCGAGGAGTGCTGTGGCTCACCGATAAACTCTTTGCAATGTTCTCCCATCGGACAGGTCGTTCGCCTCGGCTTTGAGCCTGGCTGACCAGCTCCACTAATCTTGCGATCTCGTCCGACTTCCACTCAGAGTCATTGACTCCAGGTCTGACACACATCAGCCAGTGTGTCCTGCAGTCATCTGGCGAGTGCCTGCTTCCGACCATTCGACTGACAAGGACCCAGTCCACGCTTTCGCCCTTTCTCGAGCCGTATCCTCTGTAATCTCTCGAGTCGCTCTCGTATGACGAGAGATGCTCCGGCAAGGATGCTCTCGAAAGATCCTCATCGGTCATGCTTGCGACCGTGGCCAGGACGTCAGGCTTGGTATGAGTGCGAAGCAGGCGATGGGCGGTCACACTCTTGCATTCTGCGAGGACAACCTGGCGGAGCTTGTTTGCGTCTCTCGGAGTCCAGACACCGTCAGAGATGGCCTTTTCGATTTGAGCACGAGGAGGCGCCTTCGCGGCCAAGGCATCCTGTGTGGATGCGGCTTTTTGAATCGTGGCCAGGCGGGTGCCGATGTCGAATGGTGGCGTAACATCGGGTAGTGGCTCCAAGTACCGATTGTCCTGTTCGTCGAGCGTATCTGCATATTCCAGGAGGTAGCGATTGATCTCGAGCTCCTGGTAGGCTGCGCCCAAGACGATCGCAGCGCCGCTTGAATGCGTTCGTCCGTCGTCGAGCCTTTGAGCCTCTTCTGGAATTGCTTCCCGATGTGCTTGAAGATAGCGAATGGTGACTTCGTCACTTGGACCATTCTTCTCAGAGGTTGGCTTGGGCTGACTTTGCCGCGCCGCAGCAGTTGCTGTCGGCTTGGGGTCTGGGCGTCGACTCATGGATGCTGTTCTCTAGCAGGCAGTGCCAATCGGGACTGTTATGCCACTGCGTCGGCCCAAGTTTCGATGAGAACGGCCGGACACGATCAACTGATTCCCATACCCTGTCTGCTGCCGCCCACGGACGCTTCAACGGCTCTTTCCAAGGACAGGATCAGCGTGCTCTCGGTTGAATCTAGTCAAGATCCTGAACCAGGAAAAGTGCTTCGTTCCCTTTGTTCACCTTTAGAAGCGCCACATGTTCGCGTCACGCGTGGGAACGCGTCGAATCAATGATGGAGCGTGTTCTTCTTGCAAAGATTTCAGAGCGTCAACCCGCAACCTTCGCTCGACAAGTACTCATCAGAATCACTTTGGCTCTCAGTCATGCAGATCTCACACGCACAGCCTCATCTCGAACGCGGCCTTCAGTACTGGGAGGGAGTGGAGGCCACCGTCAACGGCGTCCTCGGAGGGTGAGTGTTTCGCGCATGTGTGCTTCTTTTTTCAGCTTTATTTGTTGACATGTTGATCCTTTCGCTGTGGCCATCTAATCGTATAGGTATGGACTTGGCACACTTCCCGTAGTAGACAGCCTGGGAACTCGCACCTTTATTCTCAATCTGCTGGCGCACCTAGTCCTGACGCCTCCTGCCACTGTGGCGGACCCGGCAGCATGGCTCAAAGAGCGAGCCGCCGCCAGGGCAAAGCTCCGCTCCACCGAGAGCGGCGGCCTTGGTCCCCTCGGTCGCACACGTGCCCTCGACGTCGGCGCTGGAGTTGGACGCGTCAGTCGCGACACACTTTTGCCCCTTGTTGAGGAGGTCCACCTTGTCGAGCCGGTTCGTAAATTTCTCGACGAGGCAAAGAAAACGAGTGCCTCCTGGTCAGAACTGTCATACACTGACCCTGGTTCGGCTACTCAAACCGCAAAAAAGTCGAAAGGCAAGAACAATGATGAATCCGGCCGCAAAGAATTCCGCGACCTCATCCGAGCGTCTCACGGCCGCAAGCTCGCATACTTTTGGGAGAACACCATGCAAGACTTTGATCCATCTTTCCCTCGCTCAAGATCGGGCGCAAGTCCCATCCCGCCAACTCTCAGTCCAGAGGAATCTGCCATCGCGGAGTTCAAGACCTCTCTCGAAACCCAAGCGAATGAGAGCGAGACTTCTACAAACAACGGGCCCCTTACACGCCAGCAAACCAAGAGACGGCGCACCGGCAGTGGCTCCGGTCCCAGCCTCTCGATTCGCGCTCCTGCGCGCAAGTCATTGGACGGCGTCTCAATGGAGCTGTCCCACATATCTGCCGACCTAGGGCTCCAGCTCGACTCTCAAGCTGTCAAATACGACGTCATCCTGATCCAGTGGTGTGCTCAGCACCTCAAGGATACCGAGATGGTCGCATTCCTGCATCGGTGCCAAAAGGCGCTCAAATCGCGCGTGGAAATGTTGGGTGAACCCGGCACAGCTCTGAATCCCCCAATTCTCGAAAACGACCAAAAAGCGTTGGCTGATCCAGGCCTTGGAGGCGGCATCGTTGTCATCAAGGAGAACGTTTGCACCGAGGACGAAGACGGAAACGAGCGCGTTGTGTGGGATGACGAAGATCACTCCATCACACGCTCGCGCAAGGCATATGAGCGGCTCTTCAAGGAAGCTGGTATGGAGATTGTCAAGAGCGAAGTCCAGCTTGGCTTGCCTGCCGAGCTCTTTGAAGTTCGCCAGTGAGTCCACTATTCGTCACCTGGGCCAAGAGCTTTACATTAACATCGCTTCTCCCATATCCTCTCTCCCAGGTGGGCACTTCGATAGAATGGAAGATCCGGTTCTCAGCCAGCCCAGACATCGACGCTGTAGATCAATTCAAAAGTAGAGGCGAAAGCTTGCGTTTGTTACACGTATTGGAGGTTGTATCAGGGGAGTGTGGCAGGAAGGTAAAACAAACGAGCACACAGACAAATCAATGCAAAGGTGGGAAGAGCAGGAGTGAAGTTGAAGTCGAACAACCGACCAGGTGTGATCCAGCCTCATATGAAAGGGAGCATTCGCAAGGTGGGGAGTCCTCGGCGCAAGGCAGTCGTGCCGCCTTCAGCTGAAGCGCTCTGAGTCAAGCCCCAGAACGTAACGTCTGTCATCTGAGGAAAAGATTGTTTGAGAAGCAAGGAGGCAATGCGAGATGTACGATGTGTGGAGAAGAAATTAAGACCGTGTCGGAGTGGTTGTTAAAGAGTGGCAGGTGGCCGATTTCCGGCCATTCGAAGGTAGAACAGTGGCCATCGTGCGCGTGCGAGGCCACCAAAAGATTCTATAGGGCGCCGCGCTCTATTGTAGGGTAACTTTCATGCCGGACGCCCGATCTGAGCAGTGGAGTTCTAAGTGAGCGAAGAGGACTTGGCGGCTGTGGGCATGCTTGTGGCTGTCGAAGGGATGGTCTTCGGGGACACGTCGGCATCTGGATTTGAATGAGGCACAGATGCAAAGCCTGCCGGGGCTTTTGGCTCAACTGCACTCGCTGGCGCAGAAGTCGACCCTGAGCCTTTGCCGTCCGAAGCAGACTTGTGATTAGATACTTGGCGAGCTTCGTGTTGAGGTACAGCACTCGCAGTATTCGGCCGCGAGCCAAGTTCGGGCCCTTCAGGGCCCAACAGGGAGGCAATGGAGAGCCTCTTCTCGCTAGAGATCGAGACGCGTCGGTCATCCGTGTCTGCTTCAGGCTCATCTCCTACTCTTCGCGCGGGTCGGAAAGATGCGTCAGTGGATCCGAAAGGTTTCGCAGGCGCACTTGTTCCGTCGCCGATGGATCCCCGACTCGAAAGGGTGAGAAGGAGCCTGGCGTCATCTTCGCTTTCTGTATTCACGGCAGCTGCCTTGGGTCGCGTCGGAGTTTCACCCTTCCGAGGGGGCTCCCCAGGGGATCTGGTTCGCAGGCGGGGTGCGTGGCGGTCAGCGTCCTCTTTGTCTGTCGAGCCTGAGATCTTGTCGGAGTCAGCTGGTCGCTTGCCCGATAAACGAAGGGGCGGAATCACAGCGTTCATTCCGGTATCAGCAGTTGGAGGGGCACTGAATAGGCTTCCCATTGAGCCCAGGAAACGACGGGAGGACGAGGGTGGTCGGGCTCCGTTCAATGGTGGCAGATTGTTTGAAACCTGGGCAGCGTCTTGAGGTGCGGCAGGAGGCTGGAACATGAACGGTGATGCAGTTGGCGGCGACGTCCGCAAATCAGAGCCAGCTGTGTTCAGACGATGAGCAAGTCCAGGAACACGGGTGCTTTGCCCTGCGCCGTTCAGTGCACTGGTTGAGGACACCAGGCCCGCAGACGACATCGGCCCAGAGCTCGAGCTTGGACGACTACGCTCCATCGAAAATGCTGAAGGGAAGATTGAAAGTCCGCCGCCCGCGTTCGATGCTCGAGATCCAGTCCGACCTGAAGCAGAACCAGGCGGGAAACTCCCGATACCTCCCAAAAGCTTAAGGGGATCGAAAGCACTTGAGCCCGTCGTTGGTCGTCTTCCGATAGAGTCGATCGAAAAGCTTGGTCGTGACGACCGTCTCTCACCCAGAGGACCTATGCCTGAGGCGCTGAAGTCTTTCGACCCTGTCCGGATTCGGCTGCCCAGACCTCCGAACACAGAGCCGCTGCGCCCATCAGAGCTCTGCACGGCATGACGGACAACAGATGGGGTGAATGGACGTCCCTGTCTTGATCCACTGACAGACTCGGAAGTGGCCGCGAGATGTTCTTCGATGCTTGGGATATCCGAAACACCAGGAGCACTTCCGCCGGCGGATCCGAGGAGGCTGAAGTCTCCAGAAGGAGGCAAGCCGAGGAAACCCATCAGACCAGCTGAGCTGCTCGGCCGCTGACCAAAAGGCACCACAGCCCCGGTCACGCCAAAGCTTTGTCGCGAACTGGCAGGGCGAGAGCGCGAGCTCGCCGGACGTCCTGATGCACTGACAGGTCGCCCACGAGAGCTGCCGGGAAGTTCGGGCGTCAAAGCACGGGAGGCTCGGCGATCGTCTCCGAAGCCGAAGGGGTTGTTGCCATCATTGGAAGCTCGCATCTGGATAGCAGAGAGCAGGCCACCCTGATAAGCGGGCCCGTGACTTTGGCTTTTCGATCGCTCCCGCACAAAGCCAGGGCCCAAACCATACGCGTCGAAGCCATCACCCACGCCACCCAAGAGCTGGAATGGCTGGTAATCGTCGAAAGGAACTTGTGTAGCATGTTGGGCTAGCTCGGTTGTTTCGGGGCCAGTGCTTTGGCCTGTACCAGCCGTTCCTACATTGCTTGCCCCACTCAGTGGGTCGCCAAAACTGCCGTTCCTCAAAGTGGATGCAGAAGACCAGCCTCCAGGCCCAGGGAAGGTCTGGTAGCTTGACATCGAGCTGAAGTTGCTCTCTCGTCTGTTGCTGAGATTATCAGTGCCGGCCGGCCCACTGCCACTGCCACTGCCACCTGTATATGTCGAGGAGTTGACCAACGGCGCTGTGGCTCCGGACGGTGTCATGTTGCGCGTGTCAGAGCCAAGTGCGGTGTTACCAGTGGAAACGTTCTGGACAGCAGACGGCTGTTGGGCGGGGACGGCGACACTGGTGCTTGCGTCCGAAATCGTCAGGCTAGTGTCACTCTTGGCATGCGGGCCACCGGCCTGGACTGCATCAGCACCTGTATGAGACACTGTGCCCGTTGCGTGTGAAACTTCGGCATTACCAGGTGCTGGTGCAGCGGTTCGCGCTGTGAGAGGTTCCGCTGTTGTTTGCGCTGATGTGTAGCTTGGTCCGCTATAGCCGTAATGGTGTTGCTGTCCTGGCGGAGGCATGGACACGGGATTGCGACTTGACGCATGTGAAGCAGGAGCTTGGTAACCAAACATGTCCACCGCTGGTGTCGAGGGAGCTGCAATACCAGAGCTGATCATTTGGCTCATCGCATCCGCTGACGGAATGGGCCTCTTCTGTAGAGGTGCTGAGTTTGCGTCTCCGTTTTGACCAGTTGTCTGCATTTCAGGATGGTAGCTGAGGCCAACATATGCCATGTTTGGTGTTCCGGACACCGCCGACAGAGTAGGCGACGCTCTCAGAAGGCCTGACCGTCCCGTTACATCCGAATCTTGTGTGTGGTGCCCTTGATACCGTTCTCGATACGCGATGCCAGTATCTGAGGGTAATGCGGAGGACTGAAGGTTGTGTTGCTGATGAGAAAGTCCCAGTGGGCCACCTAGCGGATGGAACGATTGGCGACTGAAGTCCCTGTTGTTGTATTCTTGCGACAGGACAGATGATCCTGGAGCGACCGGTGCGGTGGAGCCCGCATGCTGCGAGTAGCCATTCCGCCCTCTCCTGGTCGCGGCATCTGGTCCTGCCGGTGGTTGTAACGCTTGCCCGGCATCTATCGATGTCAGCTCTGAGCCTGGCTGTGTTTCCGACCGGAGCCCACCCTGGCGACGCTCGCCGGCCTCCTTTGCCTCGCGCTCATCAGCAGTGACCGTCTTGTTGCTGACTTGCATGTGTGCATGTTGCATCTG